>JBBMOL010000345.1:0-96725 GCA_037954665.1 Laguncularia racemosa
TGAAATATTAGGATTGAATTAGATCTCTGTTAATATTTGAAAAATCGTTATAGGTAGATCGGGCATGAAAAAAAAGACTACTTTAACCCCTAAGATAGGTTTAGGAGGTTTTCTGTATTTAATGGGCCAGGGTGGTCGGTTCAATTGGGAGTCCTGGGATTTTTTGCAATTTTAATTAGTTAATTAAAAGAGATTTTAATTTGATTTTAATTAGTTTTAGGGATTATTGATCTTGAGAAAGACCTTAATCTAGTGAAAAACCCCGCAATCAGAGTTTTTGTGTTTAATCTTTGGAAAGTTTAAAATTTGAATAAAAGTTGCATGATAATTTAAAAGGGGGAATTTTGGGTGGGTATGTTTAGAAAATTTGAATTAACAAAGAGTTTTTAAAATATCTTCAATCGTCTTTTAAATTCTTTCCCTTTCAGATTTAATCAGTAAGCAGGTAATTGATTCAAATAGTGGAATTAAATGTAAGATAATCTTTTAGTACATACTTATAATTTCGTGGGTCGTACCTTACCCAATGCATATTGCAAATTTTAAATAGGTTTATTTGCCGAGAACGATCGTAATGGATTGAGTATAGGTTTTTAACTTGTTAAACGCAATCTTAACAATGAGAATAAATATGCGAAAAAAATTTTTTGATTTTTTGAGTTAAGAAATCTTGTCCTTGGTTTTTCTTTGGCTTTTTTTTGTTTGGGACAACTAACATTTAAAGTGTGGGGGTTTGATAATGCAAATTAACACTTGTATTTCTTGAATTTAGGGGTTATGTAATAAATTGTGTTTTTTTTGAAGAGTTTTGTTTAACATTGGGGTTTTTTTTTGGCTTTACTCAGTTTTAGGGATAAAGCCCACTATTTTGAGAGAAGAATCAACTTTGATTGAGATTGGTAAGAAAACACGAAGAAAATGCTTTTTTGGGAAGGAAAAGGGAAGAGCACGGTTTGTAATTAAAAAGCACAGCCTAGTCAAGGAAACACGCCTAGAACACATTTTTTGGAAAAACATGGTTGAAGCTTGTCCATGTTTTGAGCTTTAAAAAACCACAAAAGCCACACGGTTTATAAACGGGAGACCGGTTGTGTGTTTATTTTTTTGGGTTTTACTCACATTCAAAAGGGCGATCGGGGGTTTTAACCGTGTTCAAGACCGTGTCTTGAAAATTCACCATTTCAAAAGATTTTTGGCTTCCATATTATTTTATTCTCATTTTTTCCAGAAAGGAACATGGGGGGAACCCAAAGGGGGATGAAAAAAAATAAAGGGAAAACAAAATTTTGGGGTGAAATTTCCAAAAGTAAAGCAACATCAAAGGGTTTATCTTCATCTTCTAAAGGGGTTTTCCCTAAGGGGTTTTTTGAGTTTTAACTTGAAAAACAGGTGGTTTGTTTTTTTCATACCCAAAACCCTTTAAAATCTCTAAGCACATAATGTTGGACTATTTTATAGTTAATGAATAGTGGGAAATCTCTGAGTTTATTTATGTTTTTGTTTGTTTTTGTTAATTTGAGTATGGCCAACATTGAATTTGCCTTGATTTCTTAGAAGTGTTGGGAAAAATCTCTTGTTTGAAAGATTTTACATGAATACGGAATTGTATGTAATCAGGGATAGAGCTGAATTTTCCCGATTAGGCTAAATTAATAATTCATCTAATTTGGGGTTTTAAAGATTTTAATGCAATTCTAATGTTTTTTGATAAAAGGGGAATTTTTATCAAGCATTTGGGTTAGGACTAATAAATTTAGGAAAAAAGGGGCTTGGTGTTAGATACCCACAGTTTGGGAATAACCACATTTGTTAAAAGATTTATAAAAGGGTAAAGTTACATGATATTTAGGGGAGTATGGGTGGGTATGTTCTTAAGTAATAATTTAGGATTTAATTTATGTTTTAGTTTTAATTGCTTAGTTTTGTAAGTGTTTTTAATTTAAACTGAATCTCTAAATTTTGTCGGTTAGATTCGGTTTTAAAGTTATTATTGGTACTTGCTGTCCTTGAGGAAACGATACCTGAACACAATTCTATAATTAAATCGATAGGTGCGTTGCCCCATTGACGAAAAAGAACTAGAAAGGATTTTTAAATTTTTTGTGATTAATCAACAACCCCCTTTTTTGTGTCGCTGCCGGGGTTGGGAATTAAGAAAGCTCAACGCTGTACTTTAAAAAATTTATTCTTTTTGTATTGTTTTGTTACATTCACTCTTTTTGGGGATAAAATTTTCCCTTGATTTTGTTTTTATTTTTCACAAAGGGGCCTTCCTAAACTTCTTGCATTTGCCTAGGATTAAGCGAACATCCAGAAAAAGGGGGAGGGGTGCCTTTGAATAAGCACGGGAAAACAGTGATGTGCTCAAAACCCCAAAGGCCCAAACACAAAACAAATGAATCAAAAAAAAACAATCCTTAATCACATCAAACCGGTCTAAAAAAGGAATTACGTGAACCCTAATGGGAAATTTGATGCAAACCAATGGTTTAAAATGCAATCAAAATCCAATAATGATCAAATTCACTAAATAACAAAAAAACCAATGAATTATTGGGGAAGAAAAGCACCAAAACCTAAAATATCCTCTTTCCCAAAACAAGCACAGTTCACGCCACCAATGAGATAAATACAAGACTAAATTAAACAACCCCAAAAAAGAAAAATTTATCACAAATGCAATAAAAAAACTGACAAGAAACTTTCAATTCACCCAGATATGACTCATAAGATGAAAAAAAAACAACAAAGAAAGAAATGATATGAACACAATTCCCCCTTGTTCACTCGCCACAATTCCAATTCTTGGATTGAAATTTGATAAGAGAAAATGAACTGGGAAAGAACCCAATTTACAGTAAATGTATGTTTCAAATCCATAAAAATGGCCCCCTCAAACCCTACTAAAAAGCAAGTATTTTTACTTACTACTCCGGGGTTAGAAAAGGGGTCAAAATTACAAGTTTGCCACTTTTGGGGGGCCGGGTCTTAAATGGAAATTACAATAAAAAAAGTGCCCCAAAAAGAAATAAAACATAAAAAACCCATAAAAAAATTACAAGTAAAAATATCATAAGCCTCATGACCAATGCTTTAGAAGGGAAAACAATCGCGGCGAATCTTTGTTTGAAATTGAAGATGTCCCGTGTCCATCGATATATAGGACATATTAGCCCCCCCAGGGAGAATTATTTTTATCCCTTTAAAATTTATTTCTAAAATATTTATTAATGAAAAGAATGAAAAAAAATATGAGTGATTTGGTAATCACCCAAATGATTTCGAAAGTATCGATGGTTCCGAAAATTTTCCCCATCATTCCCCCTTTCTGAAAGATTTGCCCAAAACTAAGGTCGTTTTGGCTGCCCTATTTTTTTTTTTTTCCCCTATCAAATGTCGGGGTTTATTTTGATCATTCATGATCCCCCATGTACCTCAATGGATCATTGCGATAGAACTAGGGAAATTTTCGCCCCTACTGAAATGTGGGTTTTTTTCTAAACCCATCATGTAACACCCGCTGTCAAAAAACCAAGGCCGCCCCAAAAAAAAAATGGAATGCATGAAGGGGATACTCACATAGGATTCACATGTTTTTTCTCCCAACATTCACAGGAATTTTTCCCTTTAAGTGTAACATACATACTACTAAAATATCCAAAAAAATGCAATTTAAAAGGGTAGGATGGGAATAGTAATAGATGAAATTTGTCTACTATGCAGCAATTATAAATTCGTGCAATTTCCTTTTATCGATGTGAGTACAAAAAGGGTTACCTCTGATTCTGAAAAGGGGTGAAAAATTTTTTCCCCCCCTTAAATGTCTTAGTATCAAGTGATATTTAA
This sequence comes from Laguncularia racemosa, assembly GCA_037954665.1. Lineage (NCBI taxonomy): Eukaryota > Viridiplantae > Streptophyta > Magnoliopsida > Myrtales > Combretaceae > Laguncularia > Laguncularia racemosa. The sequence goes on from JBBMOL010000345.1 coordinate 3,847, forward strand.
AACCCCTCATAACCATTAATGGGTAGATATTGTTCACCTTACGTTTCTCATGTGTTCTGCAATTGGCACAAAATACTCCTTAGTGTTTTGGGAAATCTTGGGTTTTAAACCCGTTCATTGTCACCCTCAAATCCCCCCCAGCCCTCCATAACAGCCACCACCCTTTTATTTGGACACTTGCTCCATATCCAAAATTCCCCCATGCATTTAAACACTTGATTTGGATGCCTTTCCCTAGTAGATCCGGGAACAGTCTACCTCACATCTAGTGTTATTCCCTTTTTACCCTTCCCAGTAGGTAAATTTCTCTAATAGTATTTGGGATTTTGTCCACTACTCTCACTACCCACCACCGTTTTTGTTCCCCTTGATCGCCCTCAGTATTGGGTCTAGTAATAGCATTGGGCCACTATTTCGGACCCCAAAAACAAATTGACCTCCTTTGCCTCCCCCCTTTAAAGGCCAATTGAATAGCCTCATCAAGTGTACTATACACGCGCTCAAAAAAACACACGTTATTTCAATTTCAACAGAGACGAAGCGGCTAGGGTTTTTTCTAGGGGTTTCAACGGACCTAACCTAATCATGGGGGTTTCAAATTCCCCGCACAAACATCCTTGTCTTGCCTCCCTATAAGGTCTGAGTTGCTAAAAATTTTTGTTTGTATGCTTAGGAATGAAACCTTTTTTTAATAACCCTTTTTATATCCTCCATGTTTGAACTCACCCTCCATCCCTACGCCTGCTGATAATCTGATTTTCCACCATAATGCAGCGTACCCATAAACTCACAAGCCCAAACGAACCCCAGTAATCATCGATCTCATAAAATTCAAAGAGACCCTCCCCTTGCCTCCCAATCTAAAAAAACATCACTGTCCCTTCCATCATAAGAAAGGGATCTGCGTTTCCATACTCCCAAACCCCGAGGTGGGCCCGAAATCCCTATTTTATATAAAATTGCTCCAAAATTGTCATCCCTTTTTTTTTTTCCCGTATGGAAAATGCTCCCACCCCCCCTTCATTCGATTTCCCCTCCCATACTCTGCTCGAGAGGATTTTATAGAGCCTTTGAGGTGGTGCCGATGGTTTTCCCCTGGTATTGTGGTAAAGTCATTCTACAATCTTAGTTGCCGGGACAAATGGTAGAAGATCCTAGGTATTCTTTCAAAGTCCCTTACTTGCAACATTTTACCTTGCCCCTACAAAATTACTTTTCTTCATCACCAATTTCCCCCATTCACCATCATTTGACATGTGGTAGATCAATAATTTAAAACCCCAAAGACAATTTTAAGCAAAGGGAAAACACCCCACAACCACCTTCCTTTAATGCCACACAAAGCCACTATAAAAGGAAAAAAAATAACTCCACTTTAAATTCACTCAAACCAAATGGCTAAATTTCAATCTGTGTACACTCTTCCCACAACACATAAAAACATCACGGTGTAACATTCAAAAACCACACCATATGCAAAACCTGCAATCCCCTTTTTTAAACAACACACACAAACCCTTTTCATACACGTGCCCAACAAATTCAATCACCACAACAAAAAATTTCCCCACTCTTTTAAAAACACGGTGCAACAACTTTTCCTAAATTCCACAAAAAACTACTTCACCAAAAATTTCCGCCATTTGATTCCACCCCCACTTTCACAATACACACCCCATTTTTTTCAAACAACAATTCACACTCCTTGTAAGAATCCCCTCCCACGACAAAAACAACAAAAAATACATCCACTTCCTGGAAATAAAACAAAGTACTCCATTTCCACAATTCTAAAACCCCAACTTAATACAAATAGGGGCCCAATTTAAATTTGAAATTCAACCACTTCACAATTGCAAACCCCCCCACAATTGGGAAAAAATGATTTTTAAATTCAAACAAAACTATTAACTCCTCAACTTAAATTTATTGTTTGAATTTAAATGATTCCCTACTACCAAATAATGAAAATCGGGAAAAATTCACCCTCCAATCCTGAATTGAAAGGGGTTAAAAACAAACCTCACAAACTTTTTTAAACAAAACTTAATCACGGTTTTGGGTGGGTAATTTCAAATTTGAAAAAATTTTTAAACAAAAACAAAATTTACTCTTCTTTCCCCTTTCCCCGAAATGATCAACCCAAAAGCTAAAACAATCCCTTCAATTTTAAATTCAAAAGCAGCAAATTCAATTTTCAAACAAGACAATTTTTCAATCAAATTCACACACACAATTTCGGTTCACAAAAAGAAGAACTAATTGAGCACAGATCAAAATTTAACCAACATTAAACCCTTCTTTAAATTGCTTTTATAACAAAAAATGATGTATCAAAAAACCCGTCTAAGCACAATCAAATGAATTAAAGAAAACAATCCTCAAATCAATACAAACCATCCAATGAAATGGGTTTTTCATGAACCCCAATGGAAATTTTTATGCAATCCAATGGTTCAAAGATGCAAAAAACATCAAAAAAAATGACAACTTCACTAAATAACAATAAAAACCAGTGAATTCCCTGTGAATTATTGGAAAGAAAACCCAAAACCTAATATATCCTCTTCCAACATAAGCACAATTCCGCCACCAATAGATGAAAAACAAGTACAAAAAATAATCAACCCTAAACAAGTAAATTTTCAAAATGCAAAAAAAAATCTGACCAAAAACTTTCAATTAAACCCTAATATGACTACTAGAGAAAAGAAATGAAAAACAACAAAAAAAGAATTGATAGACTCACAATTTCCCCTTGTTGGGCCCCGCCACAATTCCAATTTTCGAGATTTTAAATTGATAAGAGAAAATGAACTAGGAAAAACCCTATTCCACACGTTATTGTTATGAGATCCTTGATGGAGTCAAGCCAAAAAGGAATGTGGACCCCTTTTGAAGGGGCCGCCTGGCCCGATCACAAGAAGTCGAGCAAACATAAAGGGAAGCACTTAATGGGTTGATAAGGAGTCCATGAACCCGGAAAAAGATTGGAGCAATCTGAAGTTAGAACGGATTGGAACAACCCTGGGAAACCCTTGTTCTTTTACAAATCCACCCGGGCCGGGGTTAAAAGGGGGTGTACTTTCAAGGCACGGCCGTGTAAAAATCTAAAAATTGCAAAAGAATCAAACCGGCCCGACCACACGGCTAAAAAAGGGATGGCCCTGATGGATCAAGCAAAAAGCACGAAAGGTACACCCCAAAATATACGGTCGGGACATGGGGTGTTTTGCCAGAAGTTTTTAAGAAAGGTCACGCCAAATACCGACGTGAAAACCCGTGTATCCCCACCCCCCAGCTTTTTCTGTTTCGTGTTTTTACGCAACTTATCAAGCTACGTCGTTTTGGGCTTTTTTTCACGAATGTAACCCTAGTTAAAAGCTCCTAAGGTTTAAACAAAGGAATTTACTCTTTGAACTTTTAAAACATTTTTGAGAGGCCCCTCTCTTGGTTCTTCAAGAACTAAATCAACTTAGGGATTGATTTCCGGGGGTTCACCCGACTTATCAATCACTTCCACCCCGTTTGTGGGCTTCTTTTTTATACCAGGTTCTTTCTCGCTATAGACAACGGGTGCGGTTTCCCTTTGGGTGTTTGAGCGCTTAGGCAACAATTTTCGAATTATTGGGTATTGGGTTTCGTCAGGGTTTTGGTGTGGTTCGTATCTTTTGGTATCGGCTTAATTTTGTCAAAACACAAGTTCGGTTGGGGAAAGGGTAATATCAAAAACCCTAACTCCAATCATTCATTTTATCGTATTCAATTTTGGGGTATTGATTGTCTTTTGATGTGCAATATCGACTGGGCGATTGTTAAAGAAAAAAAAAAAAAAAAGAAAAAATTACGATAGAAAAAAAAAGAAAGAAAAGAAAAGAAAAGAAAAAAGTGATCAAAGCAAAACCCCGACAAAAAAAAAAATATTTGGATAAAAAAATAAGGAAAATTTACGAACCCCAGAGTTGTTTTAAAAATTTTAGGAAAGGAAAATTGGGGTAGTTCGGGTTATTCCAAGAAATTAGAAGAGGGAAAATTTGGGGATTGATATCATATTATTTGTGAGAATACAGAGTGACTGTGTGATATCATCATTTTTAGCGAAACATGTAAGGGGGTGTATTGTGAGGTTTAATTTTATATATATTTGGTTGTACTAAACTTTTCTGCAAGGGCAATTTAACAAAATTTTCTTGAAGGTGGAGGGGGGGTTTGATGGTAGGTTAGTAATTTTAGGCATTTAGGGGAGAAAGAAGAGGATGTTCCAAGAGGGAATGGAAAAATTTATGAGACGGGAGCAGAGACTAGAGCAATCCACAAAGTATTCCAAAGGCGTAAGGGGAAGGTCCCCCTTTGGACAGTACCCAGGGGGGGAGATGAAAGACGGATGAGACTTTATGACCTTCTGTTGGGAGTTATAGAGGATATATGGTCGAAATAGGGAACTAGAGTTGGAAGATAAGGAGATAGGAATAGAGAGGGTGATCAATTAGTAGCTAAAGATGAAGATTCCTCCTTTCTAAGGGAAGAATATCCCCAGGCGAAAAATTGAGTGGGAGAAAAAGGTGGAGAGGTGTTTGATTGTGCAACATAGTGGGAAAAGAAAGTAAAACTTGCTAAACCCTTGAATTTTTTTGGGTTATGCTATAGGTGGGGGATCAATTTAAAGTTGAATAAAAGGAGGAGTGGCAAGCCCCTATTTAGCTTGGAAGAGATGAAAAAAGTGTGAAGAAGCGTTTGTCCCGGTATTTCATCGTAAATTGCACGACAATTTGCAAACTCTGAGGTAGGGAACCCGAAGTGTAGATGGTATTTAAAGGAGAGGGAAAGTCACTATGATTAGGGCGAATGTAGAGGAGGATAGAGAGGCTCAATGGCTAGGTTTCTTGCTGGGTTGAATAAAGAAATCCAAAATGTGGTTGAATTGCAACATTATGTAGAATTGGAGGATTGGTTCACATGGCTATAAAAGGTTGAAAACCACACAAGAGGAAAGGTAGTAGTAATGCCCGGGTTTTCCCCAGGGTCATGGTTTATCCACTTGGAAGACCAACCAATGGAAGAAAGAAGAAAAGCTTTACCCACAAAACCAAAAGGGGGCTGAGGCAAGCGGGTTCTACTCCTGGTAACTAAGGTAACCCTGAATCTTTTACTTCTATAAATTTGTAGACATTAGATGCTTTAAATGTCAAGGTAGAGGCATATTTCTAGTCAATGTCCAAATAGGCATGTGATGATTTTGCGTGATGATGGAGAGTATGAGGGCTGAGGGGGATAATGAAGAAGATGATATGCCTCCATTAGAGGATGCAAGTGATGTTGAGGGCCTGCAATGGGAAGGCATAGTGGTAGTAGTGAAGCGAGCGTTGATGTGCAGGTGAAGGAAAGAGAGGGTGCAAAGAGAGAATAAAATTTCATACTAGATGCTATCTAAGATATCACATTTGTAGTTTGATCATTGATGGAGGAGTTGCACCAATGTAGTGAGTAATTTTATTGTTGAGTGGCTGGGGCTCAAAACTGTTAGACACCCTAGTCCATATAAATTGCAGTGGTTGAATGATAGTGGTGAGAAATAAGGTGAGTAAGCAAGCCTTGATTGGTTTTCGCATTGGAAGGTATGAGGATGAGGTGTTATGTGATGTAGTGCCAATGCAAGCATGTCATGTGTTGTTGGGGAGGCTAGGGAAATTTTGATAGGAAGGTTGTTCATGATGCTTTTCTAACAAAAATTGCTTGTTCCCCAAAGGGGAAAAAGTTTAAAAATCTTAAACCATTAACACCAAAAACAATTTTAAAAAGGGCCCATTTGCAGCTACAACAGTCCTTTGCAAAACATTAGGTGAGTGAAAAGCGGGTGAGATGAGAGAGCAAAAGACAATGAGAAAAAAAGGAATATAAGATCAAGATAAAAGGAAAAGGAGAGGAAGGCGGGAAAAGAGGGTGAGGGGCCCAAATTGAAGGGGCAATTTTGGTGGTGAGTGAAAAGGAGAGGGCACCTTACAAAAGGAGGTTGTGTGGAAAAGAGTGATGTAGTGAGGAGGCGTTGTAATAAACAACCTTGTTGTTGCGGGTTTTTTAAAAAAAAACATTTTGACTACAACGAACTATCTAACTCTTTGCCTGTGTGGTTTGTCCTTGTGCAAAGACTTTAAAGAGTCTTTCCTGAAGAGTTTCCCAAAAGGGATTACCCCTATTGTGTATTGGGGCACCAAATTGCCTTTACTGGGCATGGGATTCCAACAAGCCGCTATAGGAGCAATCCGGGGGAGATGAAGGAAATCCAAAGGCGGGTCAATGAATTAATGGAAAAAGGGGTTCGTGAGAGAAAGCAGGGTTCCATGTGAGTCCCTGTGATTTTGGTGCCAAAGAAGGGATGGGACATGGAAGTGTGTTGACTGCCACGCCCACAACAACACACGGAAAAAGTATCGTCGTCCATTCCTCGTTAGATGACATTTAGATGAGTTACATGGGTCCGTTTTTTTCCAAAAATTGATTTGAAAGTGGATTCCCCAAAATTAGAATGAAAAAAGGGTGAAATGGAAAACTGCATTTAAGAGAAATAGGATTGTATGAGGGTTAGTAATCCCTTTTTTTTTGGTTTAACTAATGCACCTGTACTTTTTGAGACTTATAACCATTTTTTGAGGCTTTTAGGGAAAATTTGTGGTTGCTATTTTGTGATATTTTTTTTACAGAAATTTTTAAAATCATATGTCACACTTGAGGGATTTTTTAGAATCTTCAAAAGGAAAAATTATAGCTAACCTCAAAAGTGCATTTTTGCATAACAAACTTGTGTTTCTTATTTTTTTTGTTAGTGCTAGGGAATACAGGTTGATGAAGAAAAGGCCGTGCGTCCAAGAATGGCCTAGTCCAACCAATTAAGTAATGTGCGGAGTTTCCATACTACAAGCTTTTACGGAATTTTTGAAGGGGTTTTAGCCCATTGCAGCCCACTTTTCTGAGGTAATTAAGAAGAAGTGGGGTTCAGCTGGGGGAGCAACAAGGAAGGCCCCTTTTAAAAAGCTTAAAAATAAGTTACTCGGGCGCCGTTACTTGCTTTACCTAATTTGCTAAAACGTTTGAAATTGAGTGCGATCTTTAGGATTAGGTATTGGAGCGGCTTAGAAGGAAAAAACCGATTGCATTCTTTAGCGAGAAGCTAAGTGGGGGAACCCTTAAATTACCCTACTTACGACAAGGGCTTATCCTTGGTTAGAGCCTTGGAGACTGGCAAAAAACTACCTTTGGCCCAAAAAAGTTCTGATCCACACTGATCATGAATCTTTGAAGTATTTAAAGGGGCAACACAAGCTGAACAAAAGGCAGCTCGTGGGTGGGTTATCAAACATTTCCAATGTCATCCACTAAAGCAAGGAAAGAGAATGTATTGCTATGCACTTTCTAGAAGGATACTCTTATCTCTACTTTAGTTCTAGACTTTTTGTTTTTAGCACATTTTAAAGGGGTTAATGTACTGACGGATTTTGTGAGGGGTATGTGCAATTAAAAGTGGGCAAAGGAAAATTTTAAAAAATATGGATTCTTGTTTTGGAGAGTAAACTGTGCATTCCAATTTGTTTTCCCAAGAGAATTACTTGGAGGGGGTCTCATGGAGGAGGTTTTAAAGGACATTTTGAGTAGCTAAAACATTAGGGGTATTGCAAGAAAACTTTTATTTGGGCCCACATGAAATGAATGTTAGAGGATTTGTGACGATGTTCCGTGAGGCAAGCGAAATCTAGATCCAACCCCAAGGGCTTTACACCCCACTTTTCCATTCCTCAGAGCCTGGGTAGATATTTCAGGGCATTGTGTTTGGGTTACCCGGCTAGACAGGTCGGGATTCTATTTTTTTTAGTTTTGATAGATTTTTCAAAAAGGCACATTCATTCCTTTTCACAAAACGGTGTGCATTAAAAATTGCGAAATTTATTCTTTTTGGGAAGTTTGCGATGCATGGGATCCAGAACAAAATTTTAATCAGATGGGGGCTAATTCTTAAGCTACTTTTTGGAAGACCTTGTGGGTAATTAGGACTAAGTTATTGTTTTTTACATTGTCATCCATAGATACGGGAAACTGAGGAGTGAAACGAACTTTATCTATTTGTTAAGGGGTGTAATTAAAAAAATATTTTAAAAGTTAGGAGGATTGTTTCCCCCATGTTGAAATTTGCTTATAAAGTACAGCGCATTCTGCTCTAAATTTTCTCCCTTGAAATTTTGGGATGGTTTTAATCCCTAACTCCTTTTGGGTTTATCACCTTTACCCATTTCTAGTAGTTAATTTAATAGCAAGAAAAGGCCCAATTTGTTCAACAATCCATGAAAGGCAAGGCTGAACATTGAACGACGAAAAGCAGATTGAAACAAGCCAACAAAGGGGCCGACAAGCTATTTTTGAACCTGGAATTGGGGGGTTTGGGGTTTCCCTGCGCAAAGAGCGGTTTCCCCCGCTGCGTCGATCTAAAAACTTTCCCCAGAGGGAGGACCGTTTTTAAATTCTTTAGGCATCAATGAAAGGGATACAAGATGATTTGCCCGGTAAGTACAAGTAATGCCCCATTTAATGTTACTAATCTTAGCCTTTTGATGTAGGTGACTTTTTGGGGAAAAATCCTTTTAAAAGGGAGGGGAATATGAGTCCTTGAGAAGTCAAGCTGGAAGAATGAATGGGATCCTCTTGAAGTGTCGCCTGGACCGATCCAAAAAGTCAGCAAACGCCCCAAAAAAGCACTTAAGGGGTTGATAAAGGATGTCCTGAAGCCAAAAAGGTTGAGCAATCATAAAGTTGGAACGGATTGAACAACCAGGGGTAGACCCTTGCTCTTATACAATCACATCAAACACGGGTTGAAAGGGGTGTACTTTCAAGGCACCCCGTGAAGAATCTCAGTTTGCACAAATCATACACACCCAGACAAAGGGCAAAAAGCGGGCCCGTGGATGGAGTCAACAAATGCCAAAGGTACACGGTCAAAGTACACGGTCGGACACGGCCTTTTTTTTTCCAAAGTTGTACAGAAGGGACACAGCCAAAGTACAGGTCGGTACACGCCGTGATCCCCTGCCGGCTTTTTTGTTTCGGTTTTTACGCAACTTACAAGCTACGCGTTTTGGACTTGTTTTTTTACAATTTTAACCCCAGTATAAAGCCCTAGGGTTTAGAACAACTAGGAAATTTTTCTTTGAACATTAAACACTTTTTGGAAAGGGACTCTCTTGGGTTTTTCAAGAACAAAATCGAACTTATCGGGTTGATTTCCGAGCTTTCATCCGGGTTTCAATCGGTCTTCCCTCTCGATTGTGGCTCTTCATTTTATACCAAGGTTTTTTCCGCTTATGACAATGGGTCGGGTTTCCACTTTAGGGTTTTTGGCTCTTAGGAAAAAATTTCCCCAACGTATTGGATTAAGTTTGTCACGGGTGGGGGGTTTATTCAATTAGTTTCAAATCTGACAAAATGGCCTCCCGAAAACCCCACATAACAAAATTTTACTTGCTACTCCTAGGGGTTTTGAAAAAAGGGCAAAATAAAGTTTACCACTTTTTGGTTTTTGGGGGGGCCTAAATGGAATTTAAATAAAATGAAGTGTCCCAAAAGAAAATACAACATAAAATAGTTCATAAAACAAATTTCAATGACAAAATATCATAAGTCTTTATAAGCCAAAAGCTTTGGGAAAGGAAACAACCGCAGCGGGCTTTTATTGTAAATTTTAAGAGTCCCGTGTCCAGCAGTGTAGGCTTTGGTACCCCATGGGGAATTATTATTTTACCCGTAAGATTATTTCTTAAAAACTTATAGATGAAAAGAAATGACATAAAATATGAGTGATTTGGATCATCATCCAAATCGAGTTCTGAAAGTGTTGATGGTGTTGGAAATTTTCCATCATCCAGTTTTTGAAAATCAGCAATTAGGTGAAGAGGAATTGCAGTTTAGTGAAGGTGAGAATTCAGTTACAGCAATAGCAGATCAACGCTGAACGATGGTTGATTATGCCAGACCTACATTGGATAGCACGAGATCTTATATAGTCAGACCTACAATAGACGCCAACAATTTTGAAGTCAAAGCCTCTACAATGAACAAGATCCATAATCATATGCCAGTTCGATGGTTTAGCTGATGAGGATCCCCATGCTCACATCCAGATGTTTCTAGACATCTGTGAAACAGTTAAATAGAATGGAGTGACAGATGAAGCTTTGAAGTTGCATCTTTTTCCTTTCACATTGAGGGTAAAAGTAAGGCAACGGTTCAGTGCTTTAAATCGGAATTCATCACAACCTGGGCCTAGTTAGCGGAAAACATTCTTGGACTACTAGTTCCCACCTTCCAAAACTGCCAAACTGAGAAATGATATCACGTCGTTTACTCGGATGGATAATGAACCTCTTCATGAATCATGGCTAAGGTTTAAGGACTTACTCAGGCGGTGCCCACATCATCAGTGCCCAATTGGTTGCAGGTTATCTACCTTCTAAAACGGGCTTGATTAACCCGACTCGACAAACCATTGATGCTGCTGTCGGTGGTACATTTAATGTGAAGACTCCTCAGGATCGCTACAATTGTTTGAAAATATGGCAAAAAATAACCATCAGTGGGGTAATGGTAGGACAAGGCAAAGAGAGTAGGGATCTATGAAGTTGAAATGATGACCACCCTTGTAGCAAAGGTTGATGCTCTAGCTAAAAAGTTGATGGGATGGTAATATTTGAGTCACCCTAATGTTTCCAGCTGATCAATCAACCGCGTTAGTGGTCTTGATTATATGGAGCAAGTTGATTATGTTAGCAATCCTGTAAGATCTTAGAACAACCCTTGCAGCAAACACATATAATCCAGGCTGGCGTAATCACCCTAATTTTTCATCGAGTAATCCACCAATTCCTTGGGGTAATGCACTTGCACTTAGCTTCCTCCACCACCTTTTACTGAAAAGAAGTCCAACCTGGAGGATATGATTTCCAAGTTCATTCAAACCTCAGAGTAGCGCCAGCAAGCAATAGGTGCTGCTTTAAGAAATCATGAGGCTTCCAACCGAATTTGGAAGACCAGGTGGGTCAGATTGCAAAAATGTTATCAGAGAGACCACAAGGGTCCTTACTTGGGAACACGAAACCTAATTTGAGGGAGCAGGTGAAGGCGGTGGCCCTTAGGAGTGGAAGGGAATTGCATTTTGACACTGTGGGAGTGCTAGGGGTTGTCCAAGAAAACGGGTTAAGGTTAGAGAAGACATGGATGCTGAAAAGGATCAAGCCACTACTCAGGGTAAGGACAAGGAGCTTGATAAGGAAGAAGATCTAGGAAAGGCCAAGACATCGACAGTTCAGCCTTACAAGCCTCCAATCCCATATCTGAGCTGCATAAAAAAAGACAAGGAGCAAGAAAACTTCGATAAGCTTTTAGATTTGTTTAAGTAGTTGCATATTAATATACCATTTGTGGAAGCTCTTGCGCAATGCCCAGGTATGCAAAGTTTTTGAAGGATTTGCTCTCAAACAAAAAACGGCTGGAAGAGGTTTCCACTGTAGTTATTGGAGCGGAGTGTTTGGCTATTTTATAGAATAAGTTACCTAAGAAACTCAAGGATCCAAGCAATTTTACTATTCCATGCTTAACAAGTGAATTTCTTGTGGAGAGAGCCTTGGCAGACCTTGGGGCAAGTATATACTTGATACCCTATTCATTGTTTGATGTGCTCAAAACCAAGCCCTAGCACATGCAAATGATTCAAATGAACAAACCCAACTCACATACAAAACCAGTCTAATGGAATCAATAAATTGCGTGAACCCTTTTGGAATTTTGATGAAATCCAAAGGTCCAATGATGCAATCACAATCTAATAATGATAAACTTCACTAATTAACAACAATTATAAATGAATTCCATGTGAAATATATGAAGAAGAAAAGAACCAAAATCGTGATTTTATCCTCTCCTAACAAGCACAATTCACATCACAATTAATTCCAAAATTGATGATGATATCAAGTACTAAAACATTCAACCTTATAACAAGATAATGATAAAAAAATGCAATAAAAAATCTGACCATGAACTATCTCAATTCACCCCTAGATATTAACACTAGAGAAGAAAAGAAATCACAACAAAATGAAATTGATATTACTCACAATTTCAAAGTGTTAGACTCGCCATAATCTCATCTCTTAGGATTGAAATTGATAAGAGTCTAATGAAAATTAGGAGAACCCTAATCCTCACGCAAAGTGTATCTCAATTCTACAAATTTTGGCCCCTCAAACCCTACTATAAGCAAGTATTTATACTTGATACTCCTAGGGTTAGAAAATGGTCAAAAATTACAAGTTTACCACTTTTAAGGTGGCCGGCTCTAAATGGAAATTACATAAATGAAAGTGTCCCAAAAGAAAAATATAACATAAAATAGTCTATAGAACAATTACAAAGTACAAAAATATCATAAGTCTTCATGAGCCAATGATTCGGAATGGAAACAATCGCAGTAGGTCTTTGATTGTAAATCTAAAAATGTCCCGTGTCCATCAACTAGTGTTTGGACATATTAGGATCCATGGAGAATTATTATTGTACCTGTAAGATTACTTCTCAAATAGTTACTAGAATATAGGACATAAAGTAAAAATATTAAGTGATTGGGACCATCAGCCAAATCCAATTTTGAAGGCATAGATGGTGCCAGAAAATTTCTCATCATTGTTTAGGAAGCTTAAGCTTGGTGAGCTAAAGCCTACAAGGATGAGTTTACAGTTAGATGATCACTTGGTCAAATTCCTTAGAGGAATCATAGAAGACATCTTGGTAAAGGTTGAAAAGTTCATTTTTCCTGTTGACTTTGTTATCTTGGACATGGATGCAGATGTTGAGGTCTCGCTAATCTCAGGATGACCATTTCTTACTACTACACGAGTGTTGATAGATGTTGCTGATGGAAAACTAGTTTTAAGAATGGGTGTAGATGAGTTGACTGTGATAGTCCCATCAACACTGAAACAATCTTTAAGCGCTGATGATTCTTGCTATGCTATTGACTGTGTTGATATGACTGTGATGAGTTCTATGCAAGAATTGTTATGCAGAGATCTTTTGGAGTTTAGTTTGATCGCAATTGGAGGAGAAGAGTGTGAGAATTTAGATTTTCAGAATGTGATGGCTCAACCGAAGCTTGTCAAGAGGTGGTATGTAAAAAGGGTTTAAGAAGATAGTATTTACTGAGGAAGGAAGGTTGAAACCATCAATTGAGGAACCCTAGAACTCGAGTTGAAGCAACTTCCAAAATATCTAGAATATGCATTTTTGGAGGCTGAATCTAAACTCCCTGTCATTATTTCTGCTGGTTTGATAAGGGAGCAAAAGGATAGCCTATTGGAGGTCTTAAGGGAGCACAAGCATGTTCTTGATTGGAAGATTTCAGGTATTCGAGGTATTAATCCTTCGTTTTGCACCCATAAGATTTTTCTTGAGAATGATTTCAAATTAGTGGTGCATCCTCAGAGATGGTTAAACCCCAATATGCAGGAGGTTGTGAAGAAAGAGGTGATCAAATCATGGATGCAGGGTTAATATATCATATCTCTGACAGTTCCTAGATTAGCCCTGTACAATTCGTACTAAAGAAGGGAGGAATGATTCTTTTGATGATTTCCCTTTTAACTTGGAAAGATTTTTTATTCGTTAAGAATAAATCGGGTTTTAATTGGGGAGAAATGTCACTTCATGGTGAAGGGGGGCATTGTGCTGGGGCAAAAATCTCCCTAAGGAATCGAAGTAGATAGTGCAAAGGGGACAAAATTTGTAAAACTTCCACCACCTTTTTTCAGTAAGAGCCATTCGGAGTTTTCCTTTGGGGTATGCCGGGTTTCTATAGAAGGTTCATTAAAGTTTTCTCTAAAATAGCTCGACCTCGACACGGCTATTAAAAAAACATGCCTTATGAATTCACCAATGAATTCTTAAGCGTTCAATACACTTAAGGGAAAAATTTACCTAAGCACCTATCTGGGGGCTCTTTATTGGGATCTCCCTTTTTTAATTAACGGTGTGCAATGATTTTGCTGTTGGGGCGGTTTTGGGTAAAGGGGGGATAAACATTTTCAGCCTATTTATTATGCATAAGACCTTCACAAGTGCTAAGAAACATAAACCACACCAAAAAGGAACTTCTTGCTGAAATTTTTTTTTTTTGACAAGTTTTGGGCTTTTTTTAATTTTTTTTAAGGTAATTGTTTTCACTAACCATTTAGTTTCAAGTACTTTTTATCAAGACAGATGCAAAACCGCGTCATTCGGTGGGTCTTGCTTCTATAAAAATTCAATTTTGGGAAAATTTGGGGTAAAAAGGGGAAAGAAATTTTTCCTAATCATCATTCTCGATTAGAAACCCCATTTGGAAAAACTGAATACAAGAGATTGATGTACTTTTCCGATGAGGGGGTCTATCGGATTAACAAGGTAAGTAATACTTTGAACCTTTGGGTTTTCGATTTTGCTAATAACCTTATTTGCAAAGTACTTCCCCCTACAAAACGTCTCACAAAAGAAGAGGTTCTTTGCGATTAAGCACTACTTTTGGGAGGAACCATTCTTGTTTCGTTTGTCGGGCAAATGATTAGGCGTGGTAACCGAGCAAGAAGGCGGAATTTTAAAACCTATCACACCGAACCAACTGGCGGTCATTATAGTGTAAACGAACAACCCACAAGATTTTTGGGAAACCAGATTTTTTTGGCCAACTATATTTAAAGAATTCTTCAATTTTGTGAAGACTTTTGACAGGTGCCAACGTGTAGGGAAATGTCAAAACATACGAGATGCCCAAGAATTTCATATTGGAGTGTGAGACTTCGATGTGGGGGAATTGTTTCATGGACCCTTCCCAATTTTTTTGGGGAAAAAGTATATACTCGTGGGGGTGGATTAGTTCTAAAAGGGGAGAGGCCCAAGCTTTGCCCACCAATGACGCCCGGTAGTGGGGAAGTTTTTGAAAAAACTTTTTTCCAGATTTTGGGGCACCACAACTTTAATTAGTGAAGGGGAACACATTTCGAATGTTTCAATTGGGGAAAGTGTTTTAAGGGGATATGGTGTCACCCATAGATTAGCAACCCCCCCTTTACCCTCAACAGTAGCAAGTAGAAGTTTCAAACCGTGAATTTTAAAAGCATTCTAGAAAAGACAGTGGGGCATCACCGAAAGGATTGGTCGGAAAAATTGGGCAATGCATTGTGGGCCTATAGGACAGCCTTTAAAACCCCTTAGGCACCACTCCATAAACCCACAAGTTTTTGGGAAAACTTGCCACCTACCAGTGGAGCTAAACATAAGCTTTTTTGGCTTTTTCATATGCATTTAAAAGGGGCCCCTAGAGGAAAGGAATTTCAGCAAACAACTTGAAAATGGCGTGCAATAGCTAATGACAACGCGAGTTGATAAGGGAAAAAATGAAGAGGTATCATGATATGCGGATTCATCATCCGAAAAAATTCCGTGAGGGAGATCAGTTCTCTTTTTTAATTCGCGATTGAAACTTTTCCCAGGCAAGTTGAGATCGAAGTGGTTTGGGCCGTTTAAAGTGGTAAAAGTCTCTCCTCATGGAGCGGTGAAATAGGAACATTCAAATGGGCATACCTTCAAGGTAAATGGGCAACGATTGAAGTTGTACTTTGGGACTCAAGGGGAAAAGAGGGCCAAGAGGAGTTTAGACTCCACCCTCTTGTGAATTAAATCAAATGAAAATCTCAGTTCATCGAGCAAACGACGTTAACCAAATGTGCTTGATGGGAGGCAACCCATGCATTTCTTTAGGTAAGTTTTTCTTTCTTTAATCCATTCAATTATTCTCTATATTTTTGGCATTAACTTGGTAGGAAATTCCGTCTTTTTGCGGATCTAATGCATGAAGGGAGAGTGAGGCATGCAAAAAGGAGGTAAATTAAACATTTTACAAGTTTCATGGGAATACATGGTCGTGTAGAAAAAAAAAAAAAAAAAACACGAACACACGGCCGTGTATATAGCCGTGTATCAGACAGTGCCTTTTTAGCACGGCCAGTTCTTTTATTTGAAAATCCTCCAATTTTTATTTTCATTTTCAACTATCCTCTCCATATCAATTCACTCCTTCTCCATCCTCTGTTTCATGCATTCTAGGATCCATTTCAGGCGGTAAAGGTAAGATTTCTCCCCCGATTCTTCTTCAATATGCACTTTTTTCCTCCATTCATTTATGTTTTTTCGGATTACATAGCACTTCATGCATGATTTCGAGGGTAATTCGAGTTTTCTCAAGGGGCTTTTGCATCTTTCGGTCGATTCTTCCTAGTATTGATCTTTTCTCACGTTTTTACTTATTTATACTAAGATTCAAGACATATTTTGCACAATTTCCATGTTTACCCCTAAAACCTAGGTTTTGTATTCTCATTTGCGAATTTTTGTGGAACCTAGGTTGTTATTAGGTTACATGGTGGGTGGTTCTTAGCTTATTATCGATGATTTTGTGCAAAATGGGTTTTACACGGCCGTTTCCTTGGTGTGTAGTTTTGAACGTGTAGAGGGAAGCGTTTCTGCGAAAGACATGCCCGTGCATGTCACAATACACAGGTGTGTGTTTAATTATTGGATTCTTTTTGCTCTACTTCCTCTGATTTTAGTCCGTATTCCCTCATGCATGGCCATTGGTGGACGATCTGATCGTTCCAACAAGTTAAATCTTATACTCAATCCTAGCTTACGATCAGTTCTCAGGCAAGTATACATGTCAATTAGCAGTATAACATTGGAGTACAGGTATCAATCCTACGAAGACTTATAAGTACTAGTACTAGCGATTATCCTACTATTTAACTTCTCACTATTGATGATCTCAATTATCCTAATTACTGATTAAATCTGAAAGGAACAAATAAAATGATCAAGGTAAAGATATTCAAATACTCCTTTAGTTAATTCAATTATCTAAACATACCCTACCCAAGATCCACCCCTAATTCTCATGCAACTTTTATTCAATTACGAACTTTCCAATGATTAATACACAACATCTCTGATCTGCGGAGTTTCTTACACTAGATTAAGGTCTTTCTCAAGATCAATAATCCCTAATCCTAATTAAATCAATTAAGATCTCTCTTTAATTAACATAATTAAGATTGCAATAAAATCCTAGGACTCTCAATTGAACCAGACCACAATGACCTCATTCAATACAGAAAATCTCCTATAACCTATCTCTAGGATTACAAGTGGTTTTTTATTCATGCCAGATCTACTCTAAATTTAAATGATTTCTCAATCTTAATAACAGAGATCTAATTCGATCCTAATACTGCGCACATATCAAGATGAACGAACCATGATTGCAACATGAATAAACTTAAAGATCAGGATTAATTATTGAAACATCAACAAATCCGTTACATGACAATTAGGGGTTTCTCAAGGGATCAGGTATATAACAATTAGCTACTCATGAATCTAATAAAAAGAACAAAAGAGAAAATAATTGAATCCATAAATAAATCCAAACACAAAGATCTTGGCTTCAATTCCGAAAACTCATCTAACTTCTCGTCTCTAGGGTTTCTCTCCTACCGCCTCCTCCACTCTCCTCCCTCTCGGATTGTTCTATTTATACTTTTAAGGAAATGGCAGAGGATCTTCAACTGGAAAGATATGAATGTATCTTTCCTTTTCCAAGTGAATCTCGAAAAGTGAATAAAATACGCCTGCCACGACCACCAACACGGCCAAATTACAAACCGTGTCTCCCTCTGGTCGATAATCCGCAATTCCTCATTCTTGTTCAGTGGGTGTGATGAGATCCATGATGAGAGTCAAGCTGGAAGAAAGAATGTGGATCCTCTTGAAGTGCCGCCTGAATCGATCACAAGAAGTCGAGCAAAACGACTCAAGGAAGCACTTAATGGGTTGATAAAGGATGTCCATGAAGCCGAGAAGGATTGGGTCAATCATGAAGTTGGAACGGATTAGAACAATCATGGGAAGAGACCCTTGCTCTTATACAAGTCACACCGGACACGGGATGAAGAGGGCGTGTACTTTCAAGGAACGGCCGTGTTTAGGACTCTCAAGATTGCCTAGAATCATATACGGCTAGATATACGGTTAAAAGGCACGGCCGTGTATGGAGTCAAGCAAATCCACAGAAAGATACACGGCTAAAGTACACGGGCGTGTATGTTGCCAGAAGTTGCACAGAAAGATACACGGCCAAAGTACACGGGCGTGTATGTTGCCAGAAGTTGCACAGAAAAGTACACGGCCAAAGTACACGATTATGTACACGGCCGTGTATCCCCTGTCGGCCAGCTTGTTTGTTTTGCATTTTTATGTCACTTAACTAAACTACGTCGTTTTGGACTTGTTTTTTACACGAATTGTAACCCTAGTATAAAAGCTCCTAGGGTTTAGAACAAGAAGAGATTAGACATCATTGAACATTAAACACTTTTGAGAGGCACCTCTCTTGGTTCTTCAAGAACTAAATCGAACTTATCGGATTGATTTCCATGGCGTTCATCCCGACTTATCAATCGGTCTTCCATCCCGATTGTGGCGTCTTCACTTTTATACCAAGGTTCTTGTCTCGCTTATAGACAACGGGTCGCGGTTTTCCACTTTAGGTGTTTGGGCGTCTTAGGCAACGAATTTCCGAACGTATTGGTAGTGGGTTTCGTCACGGGTTGGCGTGGTTCGTATCAGTTTGGTATCAGAGCTTAGGTTTGTCAAAACATCAAGTTCGGTTGAGGAAGGTAATATCAAAAACCCTAACTCCAATCATTCATATCAATTATCGTGTTCAATTCCGCAATATTAATTGTCTTTTGATAGTGTAGTATTTACTAGTCTATTGTAAAAAAAAAAAAAAAAATCGGATAGAAAAATAGAGGAAAATTTTACGAACCCTAGAGTTGGTTTTGAATTCTACGGAAGGAAATTGGTGTAGTTCGGGTTAGTTCCAAGAGAATTGAGAAGAGGAAATTGGTGAGTGATATCATCGTTGTTTGTGAGAATACACGAGTGACTGTGTGATATCATCATTTGAGCGAAACACGTAAGGGAGTGTATCGTGAGGTTTGATCATATATATATTTGTGTTGTACTAATCTTTTCTGCAGGAACTATGTCGAGGCAACATTCTCCGGAAGGTGAGAGGGGAAGGTTTGATGCTAGGTTAGTAATTGAGGTGTTGAGGGGAGAAATGAAGAGGATGTTCCAAGAGGGAATGGAACAAATTCATGAGACGGTAGAGCAAAGACTAGAGCAATCCATAAATGTATTCCAAGGGTGTAAGAGGGAGAGTCATTCTAGGAGAGTACCGAGGGGTGGAGATGAAATGACGGATGATGATTTATATGAGCCTTCTGTTGGGAGTTATAGAGGTTATAGTGGTCGGAATAGAGGGACTAGAGAATGGGAAGATAGAGGAGATTGGAATAGAGAGGATGATCAATTGAGTAGCATAAAGATGAAGATTCCTCCTTTCCAAGGGAAGAATGATCCGAGGCGTATTTAGAATGGGAGAAAAAGGTGGAGATGGTGTTTGATTGTCACAACTATAGTGGGAGAAAGAAGGTGAAACTTGCTGCCATTGAATTTTCAGATTATGCTATAGTGTGGTGGGATCAATTAATGTTGAATAGAAGAAGGAGTGGCGAGCCACCTATTGAGTCTTGGGAAAAGATGAAGAGAGTGATGAGAAAGCGGTTTATACCTGCGTATTACTATCGTGAATTGCACAACAAGTTGCAAACTCTGAGGTAGGGAAGCCGAAGTGTAGATGAGTACTTCAAGGAGATGGAAGTCACTATGATTAGGGCGAATGTAGAAGAGGATAGAGAGGCTACAATGGCTAGATTTCTTGCTGGATTAAATGGAGAAATCCAAAATGTGGTTGAATTGCAGCATTATATAGAATTGGAGGATATGGTTCACATGGCTATAAAGGTTGAGAACCAGCACAAGCGGAAGAGTAGTAGTAGTGCACGATTTCAACAGGGTAATGGTTCATCCACTTGGAAGACTAATCAATGGAAGAAAGAAGAAAAGCCTTTACCTACCAAACCAAAAGGAGAGCTGAGGCAAGCGGGTTCTACTTCTGGTAATCAAGGTAACCCTGAATCTTCTACTTCTAGAAATCGTGACATTAAATGCTTTAAATGTCAAGGTAGAGGCTATATTGCTAGTTAATGTCCAAATAGGCGTGTGATGATTTTGCGTGATGATGGTGAGTATGAGACTGAGGGGGATAGTGAAGAAGATGATATGCCACCATTAGAGGATGCTAGTGATGATGAGGAGCCTGCAATGGGAAGGCTAGTGGCGGTAGTGAAGAGAGCTTTGAATGTGCAGGTGAAAGAAGAAGAAGAGGTGCAAAGAGAAAATATATTTCATACTAGATGTTATCTAGGAGATCACATTTGTAGTTTGATTATTGATGGGGGAAGTTGCACCAATGTAGTGAGCAATTTTATTGTTGAGAGGCTGGGGCTCAAAACTGTTAAACACCCTAGTCCATATAAATTGCAGTGGTTGAATGATAGTGGTGAGACTAAGGTGAGTAAGCAAGCCTTGATTGGTTTTCACATTGGTAGGTATGAGGATGAGGTGTTATGCGATGTAGTGCCAATGCAAGCATGTCATGTGTTGTTGGGAGGCCATGGCAATTTGATAGGAAGGTTGTTCATGATGGCTTTTCTGACAAGTAAACGCTTGTCCACCAAGGGAAGAGCTTCAATCTTAAACCTTTAACACCTAAACAAGTGTATGAGGATCAGTTGCAGCTACAACAGTCATTTGCAAAACACAAGGTGAGTGAAAAGCAGAGTGAGAGTGAGAGAGCAAAAGACAATGAGAAGAAAAAGGAATATAAAAGTCAAGATCAAAAGGAAAAGGAGAGGAAGGCTGGAAAGAGTGTGAGAGGCCATGTTGAAGGGGGATCAACTTTGGTGGTGAGTGAAAAGGAGAGGGTAGCCTTGCAAAAGGAGAGTTGTGTGGCAAGAGCGAGTGTAGTAAAGAGAGCGTTAGTGATGAGGCAACCTATGTTGTTGCTGGTTTTTAAGGAAACATGTTTGACTACTAACGACTTATCTAACTCTTTGCCTAGTGTGGTTGTGTCTCTTGTGCAGGACTTTGAAGATGTCTTTCCTGAGGAAATTCCAAAGGGATTACCACCTGTTAGAGGTATTGAGCACCAGATTGACCTTGTACCCGGAGCATCGATTCCAAACAAGCCAGCTTACAGGAGCAACCCGGAGGAGACAAAGGAACTCCAAAGGCAGGTCGATGAATTAATGGAGAAGGGGTACGTGAGAGAGAGCATGAGTCCATGTGCAGTGCCGGTGATTTTGGTGCCTAAGAAGGATGGGACATGGAGAATGTGTGTTGATTATCGCGCCATTAACAACATCACGGTAAAGTATCGTCATCCCATTCCTCGCTTAGATGATATGTTAGATGAGTTACATGGGTCTAGTGACTTTTCTAAAATTGATCTGAAAAGTGGATATCACCAAATTAGAATGAAATAAGGTGATGAATGGAAAACTGCATTTAAGACAAAAATATGGATTGTATGAGTGGTTAGTAATGCCTTTCGGGTTAACTAATGCACCTAGTACTTTTATGAGACTTATGACCTATGTTTTGAGGACATTTATTGGAAAATTTGTGGTTTTCTATTTTGACGACATTCTTATTTATAGCAAAAGTTTGGAAGATCATATATCACACTTGAGAGATGTTTTAGAAGTGCTTCGAAAGGAACAATTATATGCTAACCTCAAGAAGTGCACTTTTTGCACAGACAAACTTGTGTTTCTTGGTTTTGTTGTTAGTGCGCAGGGAATACAGGTTGATGAAGAAAAGGTTCGTGCGATCCAAGAATGGCCTAGTCCAACCAATGTAAGTAATGTGCGGAGTTTCCATGGACTAGCGAGCTTTTATAGGAGGTTTGTGAAGGATTTCAGCACCATTGCAGCACCACTTACTGAGGTAATTAAGAAGAACGTGGGGTTCAGCTGGGGAGAGCAACAAGAGAAGGCCTTTCTGACGCTTAAAAATAAGCTGACTCAGGCGCCATTACTTGCTTTACCTAACTTTAATAAAACGTTTGAAATTGAGTGTGATGCTTCAGGATTAGGTATTGGAGCAGTGCTTATGCAGGAGAGAAGACCGATTGCATTCTTTAGCGAGAAGCTAAGTGGGGCAACCTTGAATTACCCTACTTACGACAAGGAGCTATATGCATTGGTTCGAGCCTTAGAGACGTGGCAACACTACCTTTGGCCAAAAGAGTTCGTGATCCACACTGATCATGAATCCTTGAAGTATTTGAAGGGGCAACACAAGCTGAAAAAAGGCATGCTCGTTGGGTGGAGTTCATCGAAACATTTCCATATGTCATCCATTACAAGCAAGGTAAAGAGAATGTAGTTGCTAATGCACTTTCTAGAAGGTATACTCTTATCTCTACACTTAGTTCTAGACTTCTTGGTCTTGAGCACATTAAGGAGTTATATGCTGCTGATCGAGATTTTTGTGAGGAGTATGTGCAATGTGAGAAGAGTGGGCATGGAAAAATTTTATAAACATGACAGATTCTTGTTTAGAGAGAGTAAGTTGTGCATTCCAATTTGTTCTCTAAGAGAATTACTTGTGAGGGAGTCTCATGGAGGAGGTTTAATGGGACACTTTGGAGTAGCTAAAACATTAGGGGTATTGCAGGATCAATTCTATTAGCCTCACATGAAACGAGATGTTGAGAGGATTTGTGAGCGATGTGTCACATGTAAGCAAGCTAAATCTAGAGTCCAACCTCAAGGGCTTTACACCCCACTTCCCATTCCTCATGAGCCGTGGGTAGATATTTCTATGGACTTTGTGTTAGGATTACCTAGGTCTAGACATGGTCGGGATTCTGTTTTTGTAGTTGTTGATAGGTTTTCTAAAATGGCACATTTCATTCCTTATCATAAAACGGATGATGCTTGTAATATTGCTAATTTATTTCTTTAGGGAAGTTGTGCGGTTGCATGGTATGCCTGGAACAATTGTATCAGATAGGGATGCTAAGTTCTTAAGCTACTTTTGGAAGACTTTGTAGGCTAAGTTAGGAACTAAGTTATTGTTTTCTACTACTTGTCATCCGCAGACTGATGGTCAAACTGAGGTAGTGAATCGAACTTTGTCTACTTTGTTGAGGGCTGTAATTAAAAAGAATATTAAAAGTTGGGAGGATTGTTTGCCGCATGTTGAATTTGCTTATAACCGTACAGTGCATTCTGCTACTAAAATTTTCTCCTTTCGAAATTGTGTATGGTTTTAATCCACTAACTCCTTTGGATTTATCACCTTTGCATATTTCTGAGTATGTTAATTTAGATGGCAAGAAGAAGGCCGAATTTGTTCAACAGATCCATGAGAAGGCAAGGCTGAACATTGAACGACGAACAGAGCAGTATGTGAAACAAGCTAACAAGGGTCGTCGACAAGCTGTTTTTGAACCTGGAGATTGGGTTTGGGTTCACATGCGCAAAGAGCGGTTTCCGTGCAGCGTCGATCTAAACTACTTCCCAGAGGCGATGGACCATTTCAAGTTCTTGAGCCATCAACGACAATGCATACAAGATAGATTTGCCCGGTGAGTTCAAGTAAGTGATCTCAATCAATAAACTATCATTCATATAAGCCCCTTTTAAAAGTTCAGTTTCTTAGACTTTTCTCACGACCCTTGTAGCGAGCTTTCAGCCATTGATCCCAAGTTCGTCACTCGAGTCAATAGATGTTATCCCTAAAAAGGCATCTCTCAGGCTTAATTACTCGAGTCTATGAGGTCCCTTTCTGAACTATTACATATTATTTTATTCTTCAATTACCCCCAATTTTTTTATTTTTATTTTTTTTAGAAAATTCCTCGAAAAGGAATCACCAAGTTACAAGTATCATTTACTCCTTCACTCCAAGTTACATAGCTCACCTACTGAGCAAAAAGAAGAGCTTTAAAAACTCACTAGTGACCTTAATCCAATCTCAATTCCCGAAAGTAAAGGTTAAATAACAAGTAAGTTTACTTCACTTGGATTTCTCTTGTAATTTTAGCAACGTATCTCAAATCCAAATAAGAGAATTAAAAATTGTTTAAGATTTTCCACGGGGTTATAAACAAATTCAGCAGTCCTTGATTGTCAAAAGTCATCATTGAATATACCTTAAATAAGAGGAAATTACATTTTTTATTGCAAAACCCCTTATATCCTAGTTTCGTTTTCCTAACCCCTTCCCACACTTATAATGGACATTGTCCCCAATTCCTCATGAAATGCATAAAGGAAGCAAAGAATAATAGCAAAAAAAAAAACAAAAGGAAAATGAAACTTCTTGAACTCTTTTACAACGTGGATCTTTAACAGAAAGTCAGGCGAGCCCAAGTAAAGTCAGAGAACCCTGCTAAAGGTTGGTGTACTTTGAAAGCCTGTATCTCACAACAAAAAAAAAAAAACGACAAAAAAAAACAAAAGAAACTAATAATCAACTGAAGATAAAGCTAACTATCATCAGCATTTTCTGTTTCAAACATTAGTGGTTGGTCAGTCTTCCAGAATTAACCCAAATTAGGATAGAAAACAAAAGTAAAACTACTGTTCTGCACAAGGTCCAAATCTCCAGGGCCCCAACTTCCATCTATCCACCCGCGAGATCAGCTACTGAAGTCATCATCAGATGGTAACAGTACAGTGCCCGATCGGCGAGAAGAATCAGATCCAATCACCTCAGTATCCGCTGATTGCTCGCTTCGGCAGTAGCAACTGCTAAAACTTTCTTTGTCGTGCCATGAAAGCTGCACCGAAGATTTCCAAAATGAAAACCTGGATCATATGCACCGCTCGAGTGATGATTCCTCCAGAAACAACCTGAGTAGCTTGTGATACGCATCCTCAATCACTAGAGCCACCACATGGGGAAGATCTACCCCCAATTTCCCCCAATACGTGATAAACACGTGACCAAATAACTTTCAGGCCCTTCACTCGCTTTGATCCCTGGCTTGTTCTCTCTTAATTTTTTCCCAAAATTTGAAGTCAATCTCTTTACAGAATCTCTAGCTCCTGGTTCGGTACGGCCGCTCTTGAGCTTGCTCTTGCTCCTCATCCTGTTCGGGTTTTATCTCCTGCTCTTGTTGTTCTTCAGATGCATCGAGTATCGAAACCTCCACCTCTGCAAAACCCCCTCAGGGAGAGAGGTACTCCTTCCACAACTGTCCCTTAGACCATGTTGGAAAGACACCATAGTTCTTTAGAATACGGGTAATCCAGGAGCCCACAAAAACCTTGTGATGCCCCAAATCGCACTGTTTTTTCAAACACTAAATAGCTTTCTAATTCCATCATTAACCCGGGGACCTGTGACATACTCCACGCTGGCACAAGTCCGAAGCATTCACAACCCCCTGAGAATCACCTCTACCAGTGGTTGAAAGGGCTAAAATGTAATGAAGCATACGCACGGCAGGATCCCGTAAATGGCTTCCCTTAGATTTAGATGATCATAAACCCCCCATCTCCCATACTGTTTCCACACTCTATACTGCAATAAGCCCCTAGGAAAAGCGTTTGGAAGCTGAGAAACTCATCAGAGTCGATAAACTCATTGTCATAAATACCTAGGCACTTGATAAATTCTCTCATTTCAAAACGGTGGTAACTCCCTTGGCAGTAGAAGGAGACTCGTTATCAAGCTGGGTATGACGGGCCCAAACTAAGCTTGAATGTGGCAACGAAGTCATAGCTCAATGAAGCATAAACGTCCTCCTCAATGCTCAGAAGTGCTCTCCAAGCTGGATCGTTCAAGAATTGATCAAATTTTTCGCCAACCCCTACCCAGTGAGCACTTCCTAATCGATTACCACATTAGGTGTGAATACCTTTGTTCTCTCACTGTATCATACTTAGGGTTCATCCTCCCTCCTCAAGTTTGGAGGATAGTGTCTCGAAGCTCTAGATGAAACCCCCCGCTGAATGAGGTTAAGCATTCTTACGCACCACTGTTTTAGTCCTAGGCATCTTGGATGCACCACACTCAAGAAATCTCTAAAGATTGATGAATGATGTCCTTCACCCAGTGGAACCAACAGAGAGGAGCAAAAAAAAAGAAAAACGAAGATGCAGAGAGAAGTAATATGTGAATGAGGAGATAAGTGTAGGGAAAGGCGTCTTATATATGAAAATCGCGAACCCTAAGGGCTATTGAAAGACACAGTTTCAAACTGGGCATGTTCTAAGCCGTGTCAGGCACTGCTCCTGTAAAAAGAACTAGGAAAAATTCTTAAACCCTTTTTGGGACGGCTTGTAACTTAGCCGTGCTCGTAAACCCCTGTCATACCTTGGAACGAAACACCTTTTACAAATGCCATGTCGTACCCTCTTTGTTAAAATCTCACCTACAAAACCACCATTCACAAATATATTGATGATGACAATAAAAGGAAAACTAACCTAGTAGATTCATGGGTTGCCTCCCAGCCCGCGCTTTTGTTTAACATCGTTAGCTCGACCTAATGAATAAAGGGGGATCAGTTATGAATTCGAATGAGGGTCAGCTCCACTCTTTTTTCAAAGACCTTCTTGTCTCCTAAGTAATGTTTAAGTCTCTATCCATTGACCTTGAAAATACCCCTTTTTAAGGTGTTCTAACTCCACCGTTCCATAAGGGAAAATGTTTCTTGACCCGAAAAGGACCTGACCATTTTGATTTGAGTTTCCCAGGAAAAAGTTTTAAAACCCAGAATTGAATAGCAGTACCATATCCCCTTCCTCAAATTGCTTGGCTGGCATAACCTTACGTCATGATATGCTTTGGCTCTCTCCTTGTAGATATTAGCGTTGTCATAGGCCTTAAGTCTTAACTCATCAAACTCATTAATCTGCCTTTTCCTGTGAGCCCCTGACTTGTCGAGATCGAGATTGATAGTCTTCATTGCCCAGAATGCCCTATGCTAAATCTCAACTCTTAAGTGACACGCTTTCCCATATACTAACCCGGGAAAAGGGGTTTTTATCAAGTGGTGTTTTGTAGGCCATCCTGTAAGCCATAACGCATCGTCTAACTTGTCTGCCCAATCTAGCCCATGCTGGAGAGTTGATCTCATTAAGATGCGCTTTGCACTCTATTTGTCAACTCTAAATTGCCCACTTGTTCTGTGGATGATAAGGAGTGGTAAGCGGTGAGTCACTCATATCTTTTAAGACTTTTTCAACTTTAGAGTTGCAAAAATGTGTACCCCGATCACTGATTAGTGCTCAAGGTACCCCAAAACGGCAAAAGAGCTTCTTAAGGAACTTGCAACCACCCCAGCATCATTTGTTGGTAGAGCTTGCGCTTCTGCCATTTAGATACATGTCCACTGCTACCAATATATATTTGTTTCCATATGAAGGAGGAAATGGCCCCATAAAACAATACCCCACACATCAAACACTTCGCACTCCAAAATAGTGTTGTGCTTTCGCCCCTCCTTGAAAGTTGCCGTCTCTCGGGAAAACCGTCGCTTTGAGCACAAAACTTTGGGCATTTTTTAATACTGACGGCCAATAAAAACCAGCTTCTAGCACTTTTGGGCTGTCCTGTTTGCACCATGGTGCCCCCAGGGGGTCTACTAGGCAATGGCTCAAGATCCCCGTCCTTCCTAATTGAGACACAAACCTATCATTTGGGTCTGAGCAACCCCCGAACAAGTGGGGGCTTCCCAATAGTAATACTTAAGGTTATAAAGAACTTCTTTTTTGTTGTTTTAACAGTCCTGGGGAAGGCCCCTAGCCACTAAATATTGGCTATGTCCGCAAACCATGGGACTCCGAACTGCAATTTTGTTGACAAATACAAATTCTCCTCAAGAAAACAAAATTTTAATATCTTTTCCCTTCAACTCCCAAACACATGGGTTCTCCAATCGAGATAGATGACCCTGCAAGATTTTTCTGCTCCCTTCTTGTCTCTGATCTAAAGGGTTAAATTCTTGCAATGGGAGTACCACCATGAGGCGGGTTTTGCATCCGCTTATCATAAATATCTCAATGCGGAGTGGTCAGTATACACTATCACCTTAGAAAGAACAAGATAGGATCTAAATTTTGTCAAAAGCGAACACTACTGCCAATAACTCCTTCTCATTAGTGGTATAATTCTCTTGAGCACCGGTTAGAGTTTTGCTGGCATAGTATTGGCTGGAAATACTTATCCTTTCTTTGACCCAGGATAGCTCCTACCGCATAGTCGCACATCAGTTCAAATGGTAGGTTCCAATCTAGAGCCACCATGATAGGAGCCTTGGTCAGTTTCTCCTTCAGCGCCTCAAAGGCTTGGAGACATTCATCATTGAAATCAAAGGCGATGTTCTTTTCCAACAACTTGGTGAGAGGGCGAGAAATTTTGGCGAAATCCTTGATGAATCGTCTATAGAATCCAACATGTCCTAGAAAACTCCGAATAGCTTAAACAGAAGAAGGTGGGGGAAGTTTGCCTATAGTATCAACTTTGGTGTTATCTACTTCAATCCCCTACTGAGATATTTTATGTCCCAAGACAATACCTTCAGTCACCATAAAGTGACACTTCTCCCAATTCAAAACTAAGTGATAGGAATAAAAATCCGACAAGACTTATCATTGGGGCAAGAACTAAGGATTTCAAATCTTGGTGTTGAGGGCCCATTTTGAGCAGATCGACCCCGGAATTATTTATATATTAACCTCTTTCTATTATTCATGTATTGTGTTTTCCAACAGGCACACTTATCATATTTTATAGGGCAATGGACAAACTCACTCAGACTTAACTTGTAGGTTATCCATAGACCGACCTGAACCGCGATGAGTTGGGCCGATGGATCCTATAGAAGACCGGCATCTTGAAGACCATTTCTTTTATATATTTATTCTTTTATGAACTATTTTGGTTGTATTTTGGTTTTGGGACACTTTTATTTCCTTGTAATTTTCATTTAGGGTTAGTCACCTTAAAAGTGGCAAACTTGTAATTTTGAGCACTTTTTAACCCTAGAGTAGCAAGTATAAAATACTTGCTTAAGAGAGGGTATGAGGAGGCTTATTTTGCATAACAAACACTTCACATTTCGTGAGAGGGCTTAGGGTTTTCCTAATTCCAAATTCTCTTATCAATTTCAATCCCAAGAAGTTTAAATTGTGGCGAGTTGCAACAAGGAGAAATCGTGAGTAATATCGGTTCCTTATTGTTGTTTTCCATTTCATCACTAGTGCGTCTATCTAGGTTGATTTGGATGTCTTGGACTTGTTTTAATTTGCAATTCGTGATCAATAGCTGTTATAGGATTGATTGTGTTGATATATGATATCATTCTCTTCATTGTGACATGAATTGGATAGTTGAAGGAAGGGATTGGAATTTACGGTTTGACCCATTTGTTTTCTTGATTTGATTCACGTGGGTTTCAATTATAATTTTTATTATTTGATGAAGATTACTTGTTTGGATTGATAATAGCAATTGGAGCTCTTTGGATTTCATTTCATTGCCTTAGGATTTCCGCATTTACCTAGTCAAGTGAACCGGTTTTTATGTGTGTGAATTGAGGAGTTTTCCTTGATTCTTTTGATTGTGCTTAAGCTTGGAATTAGGCACATCATATTTTGGTATCAGAGCACATGTTGAGAGAAGGGAATTGGTTTTATTTGATTTCATGGAGTTAATCATCAATTAGGGTGATTTAGTGAAAACCGCAAATTGTGTTGTTGTTGTGGTTTTGAGATTGCGAAATTACCTTGGCTTGGAATTTAATTTGCTGATTGTTGGAGTTGGACTGGGAAGGTTGTTGTATCATCTTGTGATTAATAATTTTCATGCAAGGAAGGAAGAATAGAAGTGTTGTTAATACAACAATTGTTTGAGCTTGGAAAAATTACCTTGTTCTTGCTGTGACTAGTTGTGGTGTGAGAGAGGTTGTGAAGTTTGTTGTTGTGATTTCCATTGTCTAATTCTGAATTGGAGAAGTACAATTTCCAGATTTGAGGTGTGAGTTAAGGAAGCAATTTGAATTTCAAAACACACATTAAGTCATTGTTTAATTGTGTGTTCATTTGAATTTGAAAGTGGCTCCTTACCATTTGCTGAATATTGCAATTAATGATCTCATTTTGAATTTGAACTTAAGCTTCCTTTTGTTGTGAGTTACGATTTGAAACTTGTATAGAAGTGAAGAAATACAAGTGTGGAAGAGTGTGTATGTGTGTGCTGCAACGTGTATAAAAGGTATATGCGTGTGGAGTTGTGTTTTTGTAAAATTAGTGAAGGGTATGTATGTGTGGCGTTATGTGTGTATGTTAATTGAAGGTGTTGTAACGTGGTGAATTGTGTTGTGGTGAAGTGAGTGCAACGTGATTAGGTGTGTGTGGTGGTGTAAATTTGTGGAGTTTTGTGTAGTGCAAGGTGCTGCACATTAAGACTCATTGTAGGTGTAAAGCTTTAGCAAGAAAGGAAAGTTAAGTGGTGGAGTTTGAAATTCAAATATAAGCATTTAAGTGTGAAAGTTATTGAGTATTATTACTTAAACACTTGCTTAGTTGAATTCAATATCTTAACTACTTAGAAGTATTTATTTGTGCTTCAATTATCTCACTTAACTTTATTTGAAGTACTAATAAACATTTCTTGTATTGGTTGAGTTTGACCACTGTGGGTGTGTAAGGGTGTGTTGTCGTGGTGTGGTGAAGTGTATTGAGGTTGTTGAAATTAGTAAGCAAAAATGTCAAGTGAGTTGTATTTTTCTACTAACATATTGCATCGGGACTTGACTTCCTTTCAAACCATTGATGAGGGACAAAGAAAAAACTTATTCCATACTTCTTGTAGGGTATAAGGAAACTTGTGCGCAATTATTATTGATGGTGATAGTTGTACTAATGTTATAGCTGCATCATTAGTATCGAAGTTGAAACTTGAAATTATCCCACATCCCAAACCCTATACATTACATTGGTTGAATGATTAGGATGGTCTTTGTGTGACCCAAAGGGCTAGGGTACCCTTTAGTATAGGGGATAAGTACTATGATGAGCTTGAATGTGATATTCTTCCTCTTTGTGCATCCCATATATTACTTGGTAGACCATGGTTGTATGACAGGATGGTATTACATGATGGGTATAGAAATACTTATATGTTTAAAAAGGATGGTAAATGTATAGTATTGAACCCTATGTCACCATCGGAGGTCTAGGAGATGCAAAGACAAATAAAACAACCATCGCAGGTTCGTGAGGATCATAGCCACATGATCAAACCTTCAGAGAAGCAAACTGTGCAGACTCAGGTATGCCAACCTTCAAAGGTTCTTGAGGGCTCTAGTGACACGAGCCAACCCTTAGAGCATAAAATTTGTCAAACACCGATGTGCCAACCTTCAAAGAATCCTGATGATCATAGTCAGACTAGCAAACCACCAAAGAGCCAAAATGTACAGGGACAGTTGTGTTCACCTTCAAAGGTCTTAGAGGACAATGAGCAGTTGGGCCAACCATTAGAAGACCATGAGGATCAGCGACATACAAATGAGTTAGAAAAGGAGGATACAATATCAGTGAAATGGGTTGAGATAGGGGACACCTTAGTGGACAATGGGTCATTATTTGTATTGCAGATGAGATACATCCTAGAAATGGAGGAGAGAAGACAATCACCACCTGTGGTATTTCGGATTTTGGGATTCTACAGTGATATTTCTTCAGATGGCTTGCTAAGAGGAAACAAAGTCTCTACTGCATTTGATCTATCAGATTTGAGGACAAATCTTTTTGAGGCCCGAGGAGATGATAGGAATAAAAATCAGACAAGACCTATCATTGGGGCAAGAACTAAAGGATTTCAAATCTTGGTGTTGAGGGCCCATTTTGAGCTGATCGACCCCGGAATTATTTATATATTAACCTCTTTTCTATTATTCTTGTATTGTGTTTTCCACTAGGCACACTTATCATATTTTATAGGGCAATGGACAAACTCACTTAGACTCAGCTTGTAGGTTATCCATGGATCGACCTGAACCGGCGATGAGCTGGGCCAATGGATCCTATAGAAGACCCGCATCTTGAATACCATTTCTTTTATATATTTATTCTTTTATGAACTATTTTGGTTGTATTTTAGTTTTGGGACACTTTTATTTCCTTGTAATTTTCATTTAGGGTTAGTCACCTTAAAAGTGACAAACTTGTAATTTTGAGCACCTTTTAAACCCTAGGAGTAGCAAGTATAAATACTTGCTTAAGAGAGGGTTTGAGGAGGCTTATTTTGTAGAACAAACACTTCACATTTCGTGAGAGGGCTTAGGGTTTTCCTAATTCCAAACTCTCTTATCAATTTCAATCCCAAGAAGTTGAAATTGTGGCGAGTGCAACAAGGAGAAATCGTGAGTAATATCGGTTCCTTATTGTTGTTTTCCATTTCATCACTAGTGCGTCATATCTAGGTTGATTTGGATGTTCTTGGACTTGTTTTAATTTGTAATTCGTGATCAATAGCTTGTTATAGGATTGATTGTGTTGATATATGATACCATTCTCTTCATTGTGATGTGAATTGGATAGTTGAAGGAAGGGATTGGAATTTGTGGTTTGACCCATTTGTTTTCTTAATTTGATTCACGTGGGTTTCAATTATAATTGTTATTATTTGATGAAGATTACTTGTTTGGATTGATAATAGCAATTGGAGCTCTTTGGATTTCATTCCATTGCCTTAGGATTTCCGCATTTACCTAGTCAAGTGAACCAGTTTTTGTGTGTGTGAATTAAGGAGTTTTCCTTGATTCTTTTGATTGTGCTTAAGCTTGGAATTAGGCACATTACTAAGTTGGTTTCTTCACAACATATGAGCACCCTTTCCAAATTCTGCAGGCAAGAATCAAATGAATCCCCAAACACGGGAAAGTCATCCATGAATGCCTCCATGATATCTTCAACTAGATCTTCGAAAATCGCTAACATGCACCACTGAAAAGTGGTCGGTGCATTACATAACCTAAAGGGCATCCTCCTATAAGCAAATGTGCCATAGGGACATGTGAAGGTAGTTTTCTCTTGATCTTCAGGGGCAATTTGGATCTGATAATATCCCGACATCCCATCTAGAAAACAGTAGAACATATGTCCAGCAACCCTCTCCAACATCTGATCGACAAAAGGTAAAGGAAAATGGTCCTTGCGAGTGGCTTCATTTAATTTGCGATAGTCAATGCAGACTCGCCATCCCGTCACCGTCTTCATTGGTATAAGCTCATTATTCTCATTTGGGACCACCGTCATTCCCCCCTTCTTTGGCACCACCTGGACGGGGCTTACCCATGAACTATCAGAAATAGGATAAATTAGGCCAGCGTCTAACAATTTGATTA
This sequence comes from Laguncularia racemosa, assembly GCA_037954665.1. Classification (NCBI taxonomy): domain Eukaryota; kingdom Viridiplantae; phylum Streptophyta; class Magnoliopsida; order Myrtales; family Combretaceae; genus Laguncularia; species Laguncularia racemosa. The sequence continues at coordinate 37,313 of JBBMOL010000345.1, forward strand.
TCTCTTTCTGAACGACTTCTTTTACGTTTGGATTAAGTTGTCTTTGAGCTTACACCACTGGTTTGAAATTGTCTTCCATCAGGATTTTGTGTGTGTAGAAAGATGGACTAACCCCTTGGATATCCGAAATTTTCCATGCTAAGGCACGCTTATGCTCCTTCAAGATCTTCAAGAGTTTTTTCTTCTGAACAATGGTTAGTCCGGCTGCAATGATGACCGGCAACTGAGAATCCTTCTCTAAGAAAGCATGATAGTCAGGGAGTTGCTTTAGTTCTAGAATTGGAGGATCTTCAATAGAGGGCTTCAATCTGGTAACATCTCCTGCATCAATATTCTCCCTTTCTGTTTTTAACCCAGCTTCTTCCTTGCCATCAAGATGAGTCAACATTTCTTGTACTGCACAATCATCTATCTCTTCAATATCGCACACTCTCAAACTCAACTCTAATGGATCCTTACATAAGATATCTTCCACAACGGTATCAGTTAAATCAATTGCATAACAAGTATCATCAGAACTTACCGATTTCTTCATTACAGCCGGTATCTGTATCACTAACTCGTCTCCCCCAATGTGCAGCACTAATCGGCCCTCAGCCACATCAATGATTGCTCGAGCTATGGCTAAAAAGGGGCGTCCCAAGATCAGAGGAACTTTAGTGTCAACATCCATGTCCAGGATCACAAAATCAACCGGGAAGATGAAAGTTTCTACTTTTACTAATACATCTTCAATAACCCCTCTAGGAAACTTCACTGATCGGTCTGCCAATTGAAGGCTCATTCGTGTGGGCTTTAGCTCCCCTGTTCCCAGCTTTTGAAAAAGGGAATATGGTATCAAGTTTATGCTAGCCCCCAGATCTGCTAATGCTTTTTCTATGGGTAGATTACCAATGAAACATGGTATGGTGAAACTCCTTGGATCCTTCAATTTCTTTGGAAGCTTGTTCAGTAAAATCGTAGAACAACCCGCACCAATTGTTGCAGTGGAGATCTCTTCCATCTTCTTCTTATTAGATAGTAAATCTTTTAAGAACTTGGCATACCTGGGCATCTAAGAAAGGGCTTCCACAAGTGGTAAGTTGATATGTAACTGTTTGAACAAATCCAGAAACTTACCAAAATGTTCCCGATCCTTGTCGTTCCGCAGCCTGGCAGGATATGGTAATGAGGGTTTATAAGGCTGGACGATAGGTGTCTTTCTAGCTTCTGAGTCTTTTGTTCTTTCCTCTATAATTCTGCCTTTTTCTGCTTTATTAGTGGTCTCGCCCTTATCAACAGTCTCATTCCCCTTCCGAACAACAGGAGTTTCCCCACACTTATTTGATTTCACTTCCTTTCCACTCCTAAGAATCACTGCCTTCACGTGTTCTCTTGGGTTGGTCTCTATATTTCCAGGGAGGGACCCTTGTGGTCGTTCAGCAAGCGCTTTGGAGATCTGCCCTATTTGGTTTTCCAAGTTGTGGATTGAGGCTTCATGATTTCTTAGAGCTGCCTCTATGGACTGTTGGCGTTGCTTAGACGCTTGAATGAATTTCGCAATCATATCCTCAAGATTAGATTTCTTTTCTTGGAAAGGAGGTGGAGCTAGTCTTTGGAATCCTGAAGCAGGTGCATTACCCCTTTGAAATTGCTGATTACTCTAGGAGAAATTGGGATGATTGCGTCACCCTGGATTATATGCGTTACTATAGGGATTGTTCGGTGGCCTTGTGGAGTTCCCCACATACTCAACATGCTCTAGCACTTCAGATATCACATTGTTGGAATGAGTTTCAGCTGAGCAGTATTGGGATGGTTGAGATACAGCCATCCCTTCAACTTTTGAAGTGAGCGCATCCACTTTTGCTACAATTGTTGTCATCAAATCGACCTCATAAATACCCGCTACCCTGTGCTTTTGTCTACCATGGCTCCATTGGTGATTATTTTTTGCCATGTTCTCAAACAAACTCAATGACTCTTCCGGCGTCTTCACATTCAGAGTACCCCTAGCAGCAGCATCAATTGTCTATCGAGTTGCATAATCTAGCCCATTATAGAAAGTAGAAACTTGCAGCCAGTTAGGCATTTGGTGATGTGGACACCGCCTAAGAAGATCCTTGAATCTGATCCATGCTTCATGTAGGGGCTTGTGGTCTAGTTGGGTGAATGATGTGATATCATTTCTTAACTTGGCAGTTTTCGATGGTGGGAAATAATAGTCTAGGAAAGTCTCTGCCATCTGGGTCCAAGTGGTTATGGAATCCCGGTTTAGTGAACTAAACCACTGCCTTGCTTTCCCCCGGAGAATGAAAGGGAAAAGTCGCAATTTCAGCGCTTCCTCAGATACTCCGTTTTGCTTGACAGTTGCGTAAATATCCAAGAACATCTGAATGTGCGCATGAGGGTCCTCGTCAGACAAATCGTCACACTGGCATTGATTGTGAATCCTATGCATTGTAGAGGCCTTGATTTCGAAGTTGTTGGCCTCTATTGCTGGTTGTACAATACACGAACCAGTGCTACTCAAAGTAGGTCGAGCATATTCAACCATCGTCCTTCGTTCATCTGCCATTGGTTCAGCTTCTATGTTACCACAGGTGATAGAAGTTTCCTTGTCGGCTACTGATGTTGCTTCTTCACTTTCTAAAGGTTCGTTGAAATTCAAATTCCCTACTATCTCTTCAGCACCTCTTAATCGCCTTCTAAAAGTTCGGTCAATCTCAAGATCAAGATCAAGAAGCTTAAATGAAGAGTTCCTTGTCATAAACTGCGAAAAACAAACGATGAACTTAGTTTCCTCAACAAATTTGAATGGAGGCACGAATGAAACTAAGAGAAATAATTAAAAGAATTTATAGTTAAAGTAGTAGGTCTCAAGTTTTCCTAATATTACAAGTCCCCGGTAACGGCGCCAAAAACTTGGTAGACGATCTAATCGTTCTAACAAGTTAAATCCTATACTCAATCCTAGCTTATGATCAGTTCTCAGGCAAGTATACCTATCAATTAGCAGTATAGCATTGGAGTACAGGTATCGATCCCACGAAGACTTATAAGTACTAGTACTAGCGATTATCCTACTATTTAACTTCTCACTATTGATGATCTCAATTATCCTAATTATTGATTAAATCTAAAAGGAACAAATAAAATGATCAAAGTAAAGATATTCAAATACTCCTTTAGTTAATTCAATTATCTAAGCATACCCTACCCAAGATCTACCCCTAATTCTCATGCAACTTTTATTCAATTACAAACTTTCCAATGATTAATACACAATATCTCTGATCTGCGGAGTTTCTTACACTAGATTAAGGTCTTTCTCAAGATCAATAATCCCTAATCCTAATTCAATCAATTAAGATCTCTCTTTAATTAACATAATTAAGATTGCAATAAAATCCTAGGACTCTCAATTGAACCAAACCATAATGACCTCATTCAATACAGAAAACCTCCTATAACCTATCTCTAGGATTACAAGTGGTCTTTTTATTCATGCCAGATATACTCTATTAAACGATTTCTCAATCTTAATAACAGAGATCTAATTCGATCCCAATACTGCGTTCATATCAAGATGAACAAACTATGATTGCAACATGAATAAACTCAAAGATCAGGATTAATTATTGAAACATCAACAAATCCGATACATGACAATTAGGGGTTTCTCAAGGGATCAGGTATATAACAATTAGCTACTCATGAATCTAATAAAAAGAACAAAAGAGAAAATAATTGAATCCATAAATAAATCCAAACACAAAGATCTTGGCTTTAATTCCGAAAACTCGTCTAACTTCTCATCTCTAGGGTTTCTCTCCTGCCGCCTCCTCCTCTCTCCTCCCTCTCGGGTTGTTCTATTTATACTTTTAAGGAAAAGGCAAAGGATCTTCAGCTGGAAAGATACGAATGTATCTTTCCTTTTCTAAGTGAATCTCGAAAAGTGAATAACATACGCATGACACGCCCACCAACACGGCCAGATTACAAACCTTGTCTCCCTCTGGTCGATAATTCGCAATTCCTCATCTTTGTTCAGTGTGTGGTACAGCTAGAAACACGGCTAGATTACAAACCGTGCCAAGTTCTGGACTTTTACACTTCTCTGCAGCGTCTGACACGGCTTCAAGCACACCTATATCACAAGTCGTGCTTCCTTTCTAAGTGACAACTTTCATCCTCAAGTGTGCCCACGGTTCATGATATGGGCGTGGCTTTCCCTATGTTGTCCGTAAGTAGCTTTAACTTGATCTTTTAAGTTTCAATTATGCTCCTTTTGTTATCTTTCCACTTCTCTTTGGTATTATACCCTAAAACTGATATATTTATCTATTAAGTACCGAATCCACATTGATTTTACTCAAAAGACTACATAAATTCATCATTAACGCCCATGATTTATAAGGATTAATTTACTCTTATCAGCCATTCCTCATCATTATTATAACTTAATACATATAAAAAAAATGAATTTTCGCACAATAAGTTGTAATGGAAGTTATGAGCATTTTCTTTATTTTCTTGTTTAGATGGCTCGCAAGAAGACAGTAGCACAAAAGAGAAGAAGATCAGATGAAGCAAGTAGTAGTAGGGGAGCATCTTGTTATCTGGTTGGCATGAGACAAGAGCACAAACCTATCTACGACGAGTTCAAAAACTCAAAAATTATTTGACCCAACGTCCTGATTGATTGGGAAGTGTTGGAACATTTTGGTATTTGGGATGCATGTGAGAAGCTTCTTTAAGATCAAGCCTGGTGGAATCTTTTTGCCATTGAGGAGAAGATTTATAAGGAGATCACACTCACTTTTATCTCTACTTTTACTATCTGGGATGGCATTAGCGCAGGGTTGGACAATGAGGTAAAATTTTTTGCCATGGGAGATTATTGGCAATATTCTATGATGGACTTCATTGTGGAAATGGATCTTTATGATCCTTCTTTCCTCTAGAGCCAAGAATTCTGCCAACTCCCTATGTCATTTCCTCAAGGATTTCGACCCAACGATTATTGGGGTAAGTTGGGTAGACTACCATACCGGGTACTGCACTACATTTTTGCTTCCTCCACAATGGGCTGCACGGATTCTGGGGGTGTGGTGAACGCCCGCGATGTCTTTTAGTTATGGAGCATGGATTCTCACACTAGGGTGAATGTAGGGGTATTCGTTGCATTTTGCATACTCCGCCAATTTGAAGCTAGGAGTCTAGGTGTCTTCATAGGAGCATGGATAACGCGCATTTTGAGGAACTTAGAGTTATTTCCCATTTGGGAACTCGGTGACTGTGTGGGATAGTTAGTGCACTTAACGAATGGGCCTATTATCAGCTGGGGGCATAGGGTTCCACAGCGGGAGGAAGCTAAGGATGCGTTTGCTGAATTAGAAGGAGATCCTATTCCTGAAGGGCAAGAGGAGGCTGAGATTCAAGAGGATGAGCCATAGGAACCAAGAGTAAGGAGGTCATTAACTAAGCTTCTTCAAGAATTATCTACTAAAGTTCAGTCCATGCAGGAGGAGCAACAGAGGATGATGAAGAAGCAGAACAGGTTAAAATGGTTCCTTTGGAACGGTTTTACCAAGCTGGGTGAGACGCTTGGGATAAACTTCGCGTCTTGCGGCTTTTCTAACGATGACGACGTCCGGGTCAATCCACATACACAAGTCCCAGGTTCTTCTCTTCGATAGGAAGAAGGTGGACATCGAAATGATTCGGACAATGGGGATAAGGATTGAAGGATAATTGTTTGGACTTAGCTATTTGAATCCCTTCTGTAGGATTTCATTTATATTTTGTTTCTGCCAAAACTTTGTATTTAAACAGGGATGGATGATATTTTTGGATGCTTTTATTGTTCTTTCTTTATGCTTTTATCTTTTTCTTTTGGTTTTTGGTTTTTCATTTCAGAGATTTTGTTAGATTAGTGGAGTACATGACTTTAGTTTCATGAGAAGGTTAGGGATGCTACATGTTTGGTGTACTTTTCATGGAATCATAGTTGGTGCGCATGAATGTTAATGATTTGAGTCACTTCTGAAAAGTGGATGCTGGAAGTGCAATTCTGATTTTGATCCAAGGGAGTCCTGTTCTCTTTCACCTTTATTGCCATGTTTCTTCCTTATTGTGTAGTTCAATGTAGACATTGGGGATAATGTCTAACTCTAAGTGTGGGAGAGGGATCTGAGTAAAGGAAGTTATATGAAATATAAGTGTTAATGAATTAAAATTCAAAATTTTCCTCACTTAAGATGTATTTAATGAATTACTAATAATCAAGAATTGCTGAGATTTAGTTATATGATCTACTGAGATGAAAAGTCTTGGGAATTTTGAAAATTTTTACTCTCTTATTTTGTTCTATAACTACTTTGCTAGAATTACGAGTTGAAATCCAAGGGAAGAGAATTACTTGTTATTTAAGTATTTATTTCAAGAATTAGGAGTGGATTAAGGTCACTAGTTAGTTTAGTATGCTTTTTCTTTTGCTATTAATGTGAGTTTTGTAATTCTAAGTAAAGGAGTAGATGATACTTATAGCTTGGTGATCCCTTTTCACAATTATTAGAAGTGAGAACTTTGGGAGTAATGAATTTAAAAAAAAAAAAAGTTCAGAAGTGGGCCTCATAGACTCAAGTAATTAAGCCTAAGGGGTGCCCTTTTGAGGGAATAACATCTATTGACTTGGGTGACGAACTCGGGATCAATGGCTGAAAGCTCGCTACAAGGGTCGTGAGAAAAGTCCGAGAAAACTGAACTTAATTAAGTTGAATTGGAAATTAATGGATAATTAATTTAATTGAGATGGTAGAGGTTCGAAGGGGTATCTTAAAACCTAATAGCCTAAGATCGTCTGGTCTAGGACTTACTGACCGAGGAAACCATTTCAGTTGAAAGGATAATAATAAAAAGAAAAATAGATAGTTGACTTGACTCAAACAAGTAAATCCGAGGGACGCCCTCTACACTAAGGGGATAACGTCTATTAACGTGAGTGATGAGCTCGGGATTATTGATTAAAAGTTTGCTACATGAGTCGGTTAACTAAGTAAAGTACTTAATGGAAAATCTCCCAATCTTGTTTAAAAGGATTAAAGAAAAGGGAAATCCAGAAGATAAGTAGATACCATGTGCCTTTACTCTTTATTGCATTACTTATAGGAGTGGTTAAGAGGGAAGTATACCCTTTTGAGGGAATAACATCTATTGACTTGGGTGATGAACTCGGGATTAATGGCTAAAAGCTCGCTACAAGGGTCGTGAGAAAAATCCGAGAAAACTGAACTTAATTAAGCTGAATTGGAAATTAGTTTAATTGAGATGGTAGAGGTTCGAAGGGGTATCTTAAAACCTAATAGCCTAAGATCATCTGGTCTGGGACTTACTGACCAAGGAAACCATTTCAGTTGAAAGGATAATAATAAAAAGAAAAATAGATAGTTGACTTGACTTAAACAAGTAAATCCGAGGGACGCCCTCTACACTGAGGGGATAACGTCTGTTAACGTGAGTGATGAGCTCGGGATTATTGATTGAAAGTTTGCTACATGAGTCGATTAACTAAGCAAAGTACTTAATGGAAAATCTCCCAATCTTGTTCAAAAGGATTGAAGAAAAGGGAAATCCAGGAGATAAGTAGATACCATGTGCCTTTACTCTTTATTGCATTACTTATAGGAGTGGTTAAGAGGGAAGTATACTCTACTTTACTTGTATTCATCTTTGTTCGGTTTCACTTTTGGGAATTTATGTTTAAATGATGAGAGTACTAGTTTAAGTCACTTGGATTAGTCTTGAGAATTTTGGTATTTTTATTTTGTAAACAACTAATGGTAGGATTGAGTAGAGATTGCATAGTATGGAGGTAGATCATGAGAATCAATGATGCGAAAAGAAGTTCTTGATTGTTGAGTAAATGAAAATCTGGTCCCTGGTTTTTCTTTGGCTTTCTTTTGCTTGAGAACAAGAAAACGCAAGTGTGGGGGAGTTTTGATCCACGCAAAAGGAGATATAAAATGAGCGTGAATAAATACCATCTAGTGTACCGAATCAGATCAAGTAATATAGTGAGAGAAGAGTGTCGAACCACGAAGATTGATTAAGTAATAGACCTATATCAATTTCTACTATTATTTAGGCAATGATATTTGATGAGAATTGAATGAATTATACTAAATGCTCAAAAAGAGAATTGTGTTTGAAAAATGATGAATTGATGGTGGGAAATAGAATCCACCCTAATTCTACTAATCATATTGCATTCATGTTATAATAACTCATAGTTATATGGATTTTCACAAGAAATTAACAAAACCTTAATCCTTTATCAAGTTTTAAAGTAACATTACCCTAATTTAATTTAATAGCTCCCGCTAATTCAAATTAAATGAGGATTCTAATTTACAATCATAAATTTCCCAATTATATGATTGCCTAATATCTTTAAAATAATTTCTCCTAATCCCTTAGTGAAAAATTTAATAAAAATATTGCATGAAACACTTAGGTCAATTTCTAATAAAATTCAATAACGCTGCTTCCGCATGAATTATTAAATCTTACTTAGGAATTCCTAATAAAACCTAAATTTCTCTTTCGAGTCATTTACATTTCTATGCATTGATTTCAATTACAAAATACAATTTATAGCAGGACTCCTTATATGAAAATTCCGCATATCTATATGTCCTATAACATGAATACAATGATCATTTTAGTTTGAATTATGGCTTCATCATGTTTCCCACAAGGATGATTTAGAACATTATAGTATGAATTGCATAAAAACAATTGAAATAAATAGGTGCGATGGAATTCATATTGAACAACAAGAATAAACTAATAAATGGCATAAAAGAAAATAAAGTAAATGAAACAATAGCTATAATCTTCAAGAACTTCAATCTTCCAAAATGATTCCTCGAATTCTTCAATTGAAAGCAAACTTCAGCAAAATAACTTTCTTTCTTCAAACTAAAATTTGGAATAACATGAAATGTAAAGGAATTAAAGAAAACTTAAAATCCTAAAGTTCCCAAGGGAACTCTAATGATTTCAAAGAATGACAAAGAATGCTAAACAAAGAATCAAAACAAAAGGATTCTAAAACAAAAGGGGATGCTTCCAAGGTTCACACAAGGGGCCTATTTATAGATCCAAAGAGGAGGAGGATATGGTTGATCTGATGAGGAGTTGAGTAAGAAAATTAATTAAGATACGATTTTGGAGAGATTTTTGCAATGGATATCCGAGGAGTAATGAAGGCCGGCTCACGGCCGGCTTTAAGGCCAGCGGCCTTGAATGTAGGCCGGCCTAAAGCCGCCGGCCTTCCGTGCAATCCTCCGCTCGCTTCTTCAATTTTGTGAAAAACTCTTTCAATTAACTTGTAATTTACTTTTGGGTCCTCAAAACCTGAATTTTCACAATAAACACCATTAAATATCATTTCTTTATTTTTTCTTATAATATTGAAATAAATTTAATATAAGTCCAAAAGAAAATATAAGTATAATGTGATCTTATCAACATCCCCACACTTGAACTTTTGCTTGTCCTCAAGCAAAATAATTGATTTAAACATGAGAAATCCATCATTAAACTTCTAGTGCTCATTGTTCTAACCATACTGAAATTTGTAACTAGTATATCTAGTTGAAATTTAGTAGTTAATCTAAATACAACAGATTTTTAATCCCAGTGTTTAACAATAAAAAACAATACTTAGTCCCTAAGGAAAAACATTCATTTAAACTTCATTGGTTATTAGCAAGTATAATCTCCCTCAATTTTACTCCTCTAAATAAGATAACAAGAAGTGAAAGCATATGGTATCCATTTTTACCTAGAATTTCTCCCTTTTTTTTATTTGCCTTAATTGACAGCGGAGTGAGACTTCACTCTTTTGAGGGACCAAAGCTCGCCCATGCCAACCTGGCTTTCATTAAGGTACTAAATTTTTGCCTTTCCGCCCTTCTTGTTATTGTGAGTTCATTGAGTCGGCACATCCTGGGCTCATCGCCTAAGTGACCAAGTTTTAAAGGGACCCCTACGAACTCTTCCTCACACTAACATTTAAGATTAGATACTATTAACTCACTTTCTTGAGTTATTGGAGTAAAGGCTCTTTTTTTTTTATTTATTAAGGGATCACTAAGTAAAATATTTCCTTTACCTCTATCATTAGGTGTTAAGGTATTCTCAAAGAAATTTCAACAGAGATTTATCCCAACCAATTTTTCCTTGAAGTAAACTTGCTTGTTTTTTCAACTTAAGGACTCAATCTCAAGTTCAAAGGCTAAACATAAGGTAAACCCCGTTCTGTAGAGATTTTACTATTAAATTTTAACTATGTAAACTAGTCACAACAGTTGGCGAGTAGGGCACCAATCTAAGTCAATTTCAGGATTTCATTGATGATAAACACTTAAGGACATAAATAAAGCATGGGATTTGTAAGCTCATGATGTGTGCAATCATTATACTTCTACATTTATAATCCCTTCCCCACACTTAAATTGGACAATGTCCTCATTGTTCCTAATATAGCACAAAATTAAGGAAAAGAATATCAATGCAAAAATTGAAATACTGGTACTTCCTTGGTGTAAAATTGTTCATCAGGAAGAAAATTCCTCCCAAAATGTCTGTCATCCTTGGAGTGTCTTGAATGTACCGGTGGCCCTTATCCAGCCTTGAATTAGTTTTTTTTTTTTTTTAACGAAATTAAAACACTAGTATATATACTTATTGAGCATGGGCTGCCTCCCATGAAGCGCTTGTTTTATAGTCATCAGCCTAACTATCAGGGTTAGCTTACATCAAGGAGTTTAAACAACTCCTCCAACACCATTGTTTTCATATTAGGATTCCAAGCTTCCTTCCATGGTATGGTGCCCTTCTTTTCAGCTTCCACCAATGTTTTGTAGGTGGATATCAACAAACTTACCTACTGGATGTCTGCCCTTGACCATCCCAAGATTTCCCTATGTTCATCTAACTGGCCTTGAATCTGCTGCTACAATTCTCTTGTCATAGGCGCTGCATTAATGTGAGGCCATGGATTTCCTAAATTCAGACACTCATAATCAAACAATTGATTAGAAAAGACATTAGGTTCAAGTGTCTGCATGGGAATTAGTTTCGACATTGGTGGCTTCTCATAGTGGTCTGTCTTCTCAAAAGTAACAACATTTTCAGTCTGGGGTATTTGCTTACAGCCTTTGTTTTCTTGCTCATCCTCATCCCCCCAATCATCTATCTCCTTCAAGATAGCTTCAAGAGTGGTTTGCCCTACATCTTCCTCCACATCATTATTAGTAATTTCACCCTTAGCAGATATGTCAGAAATACTTTGCTTTCTCATTAGACAAAAACACAGGATCATACATATCAAATGTTACCTGGTTGTCTAGTGCTCTAAGGGTGAGCTTGCCTTATCCTACATCAATTAGAGCTTGACCTGTAGCTAGGAATGGTCTACCCAGAATGAGTGGAATGTCGTCATCTTCTTCCACATCTAGTATGACAAAGTCCACTGGAAATATGAATTTATCGACCTTGACTAAGACATCCTCCACTATACCTTTGGAAAACCTTATGCTTTTATCAGCTAGCTGCATAGTGATTGGCCTCCTCTTGCACTTTTGTGGCTCTATTCCGAGCTTCCTAAAAACTGAAAGTGGCATTAAATTAATACTTGCACCAGAATCAATCAAAACATTCTCAAAATCAATATTACCAATGGTGCAAGGGATACTGAAACTTCCCTGATCTTTCAACTTTCTAAGTAGCTGAGCAGATTTCTTCTCTATGATAGCTGAATTCTCACCAAAAAGCATTACATTCTCAACACTCTCCATGGATCTTTTATTAGAGAGTAGTTCTTTCATGAATTTGGCATAAGATGGAATTTGCTTCAAGGCCTCTAAGAGAGGTATATTAATTTGAAGCCCTTTAAATATGTCACAAAACCTGGCAAACTGGGCTTCTAATTCCCTCTGCTTGATTCTTCCTGGGAAAGGGATAGGTGGAACATAAGGCTGCAACACTGGTGCTTTGGGTGTGAGTTCCTCCTACTTCTGCTTACCTTTCTCTGGATCTTTCTCTTGAATTTTTACCTGCCTTTCAACTTTCTTCATTTCCTTACCACTCCTTAGCATGATGGCATTGACATGATGGGTGTTTTCCTCAATTTTGCTAGGCAAAAACCCTGAGGGTCTAGTACTTAGCTGCTGTGCAATTTGACCGAGCTGACCCTCCAAGTTTCTGATAGAAGCTTGTTGGTTTTGCAGGAGGGCGTCAGTCTTTTGCATGTAGCTCCTCATGAGCTCTTCCATCTAAGTGGGTTGCTGTTGAGAATAGGCATTCTGAGCAAAGGTTTGTCTGGGAAATCCAGGGGGCGGGTTAAGTGCTTGATTCTCATTCCTCCACGAGAAGTTTGGATGATTGCGCCACCCAGGATTGTATGTATTCGAATATGGTCCTTGAGTACCTCTCTGGAGGTTGCCTACAAAGTTTACCTGTTTTCCATGGGATGAGGAGGAGCAGTTTCCAGACGGGCACTCAAGAGTTGAGTGTGGTCCTGAGCATAACTCACAACAAGCAATTTGATTAACATTAAAAAATGGTGCAGAGGTGAGTTTACTTACCTGAGCGGTAAGAGCAGAAATCTAAGCTGTTAAGGTGTCCATGTCATTGACAGATGCTACTCTAGACTTACCTCTTTCATGTTGCCAATTATGTGCACTAGAGGCCATTTCATCTATCAAAGCACTAGCCTCTTCATATGTCTTACTCATTAGTGCACCACCAGAAGCAGCATCTACCAGAGATCTCAATGTGTCATCTAAACTGAGATAGAATATCTCAATAAGCAGATTATCTGGTAATCTATGATAGGGGCATTTTCTAATTGCCTCCTTGAATCTTTCCCATGCTTCATAAAGTGATTCACTACTAAACTTAGTGAAGTTTGTGATGTCATTTCTTAACCTAGCAGTTCTAGCTGATGGAAAAAATCTCCTTAAAAATTTAGATGAGAGATCAACCCAAGTGGTTACAGAGTCTTATGGCAATGAATTGTACCAAGCCCTAGCTTTTTCTCTAAGTGAAAACGGAAAAAGTTGTAGCCTAATTACATCATCAGATACATTATTCATTTTCACTGTATTACAATATTGAAGAAATACTGCAATATGCTCATCAGGATTCTCATTTGGATATCCTCCAAATTGATTTGATTGAACCATTTGAACGAGTGCTGGTTTTAATTCAAAATTGTTAGCCTGAATTGTTGGTCTTCTTATTGCAGGACCTGAAACAACAGGTATCGTGTATTCTTGAAGTGCTTTACCAACACCCCGAATCCGATTGTTGTTCTCATCTGCCATGTTCTCTTCTTCCTTTCTTCTCTGCTCTCTTCTAAGTTGTCGCAAGGTGTGTTCTATCTCAAGATTAATTGGTAGAAGTTCAACACTGCTACTCTTGCGCATACAAAGAAATTCAATGAGAATAGAAAACGATCACACAATGATAACAAATTTAAATAACAAAATAATTGCGCCTAAATTAATAATAGAATCTAAAGATGGTCTAATATTAATCAATCCCCAGCAACGGCGCCAAAAACTTGATCCACGCAAAAGGAGATATAAAATGAGCGTGAATAAATACCGATAAGTGTACCGGATCGGATCAAGTAATATAGTGAGAGAAGAGTGTCGAACCACGAAGATTGATTAAGTAATAGACCTATATCAATTTCTACTATTATTTAGGCAATGATATTTGATGAGAATTGAATGAATTATACTAAATGCTCAAAAAGAGAATTGTGTTTGAAAAATGATGAATTGATGGTGGGAAATAGAATCCACCCTAATTCTACTAATCATATTGCATTCATGTTATAATAACTCATAGTTATATGGATTTTCACAAGAAATTAACAAAACCTTAATCCTTTATCAAGTTTTAAAGTAACATTACCCTAATTTAATTTAATAGCTCCTGCTAATTCAAATCAAATGAGGATTCTAATTCATGATCATAAATTTCCCAATTATATGATTGCCTAATATCTTTAAAATAATTTCTCCTAATCCCTTAGTGAAAAATTTAATAAAAATATTGCATGAAACACTTAGGTCAATTTCTGATAAAATTCAATAATGCTGCTTCCGCATGAATTATTAAATCTTACTTAGGAATTCCTGATAAAACCTAAATTTCTCTTTCGAGTCATTTACATTTCTATGCATTGATTTCAATTACAAAATACAATTCATAGCAGGACTTCTTATATGAAAATTCTGCATACCTATATGTCCTATAACATGAATACAATGATCATTTTAGTTTGAATTATGGCTTCATCATGTTTCCCACAAGGATGATTTGGAACATTATAGTATGAATTGCATAAAAACAATTGAAATAAATAGGTGCAATGGAATTCATATTGAACAACAAGAATAAACTAATAAATGGCATAAAAGAAAATAAAGTAAATGAAACAATAGCTATAATCTTCAAGAACTTCAATCTTCCAAAAAAGATTCCTCGAATTCTTCAATTGAAAGCAAACTTCAGCAAAATAACTTTCTTTCTTCAAACTAAAATTTGGAATAACATGAAATGTAAAGGAATTAAAGAAAATATAAAATCCTAAAGTTCCTAAGGGAATTATAATGATTTCAAAGAAAGACAAAGGATGCTAAACAAAGAATCAAAACAAAAGGATTCTAAAACAAAAGGGGATGCTTCCAAGGTTCACACAAGGGGCCTATTTATAGATCCGAAGAGGAGGAGGATAAGGTTGATCTGATGAGGAGTTGAGTAAGCAAATTAATTAAGATAAGATTTTGGAGAGATTTTCGCAATGGATATCCGGGGAGTAATGAAGGCCGGCTCAAGGCTGGCTTTAAGGCAGGCGACTTTAATGCTTTTTTAGGCCGGTTTAATATAGGCCGGCGGCCTTCCGTGCAATCCTCCGCTCGCTTCTTCAATTTTGTGAAAAACTCCTCCAATTAACTTGTAATTTACTTTTGGGTCCTCAAAACCTGAATTTTCACAATAAACACCATTAAATATCATTTCTTTATATTTTCTTATAATATTGAAATAAATTTAATATAAGTCCAAAAGAAAATATAAGTATAATATGATCTTATCAAGTTTGATAAGTACAAATTAACACTTGTATTTCTGATGAATTCTAGTGCTATATGTAATAAATTGATGTTATTTTGAAGAGTTTTGATTAACACTTGGTTTTTCTTTGGCTTTACTCAGTTTTAGGACTTAAGGACCACTATTTTGAGAGAAGATATCACTTGGATTGAGATTGGATAAGAAAACACGAAGAAAAATGCTTTTTGGAAGGAACAGGGGAAGAGGACTGCCGTGTAATTAAATTGCATGGCCATGTGCCAAGGAAACACACCCACAGAAGCACACACGGTTGAGTACACGGTCTGAGACACGGCCGTGTGTTATTTGTGTGGGTTTTTATTGACACTATTCAAAGGTATGGCCATGTAATAAGCCGGTGTGTCGAGGCCGTATGCTTGAAAAAGTCAATCGACACTATTCAAAGGCACGACCATGTATAAGCCGTGTGTCGAGGCCGTATGCTTGAAAAAAGTCAATCGTTTCAAGAGATTTTTGGGCTTCTATGCATATATATATTCTCATTTTTTCCAGAAGAGATAGAGGGGGGACACTAAAGGGAGATAGAAAAAAAATACGAAGGAAGACAAAATGTTTGGGAAGAATTTCGAGAGGAAAGCAACATCAACAGATTCATCTTCATCTTCCAAAGGGTTCTTTGCAAGGGGTTTATTGAGTTGTAACTTGAAAACCATGAGTGGCTAGTTTATTTTATACCCGAACCTTACGATCTCTAATTATCACATAACGTTGGACTGATTTTATAGTTAATGAATAGGGGAAATCTCTAACTTTTTTATGTTATTCGTTGTGTTTTGTTAATTTGATGTATGGCTAACATGGAATTTGCATTGATTTCTTAGAAGATGATTGTAAAATCTCTTGTTTGAATAGATCTTACATGAATAAAGGAATTCGTATGTAATCTAGGGATAGAGAACATGAATTTTCTGTATTAGATTAAATTAGATAATTCGATCTAATTGAGGGTTCAAGAGTGTTAATGCAATTCTAATCGATTTTTGATAAAAGATGAATCTTTATCAATGCGATTGGGGTTAGGAGCTAATGAATCTGGAAGAACATTGGCTTAGTGTTAGATACACAATGGTTTAGAGATAACAACTATTTGATAATTGATTTATAAAAAGGGTAAAGTTACATGATAATTAGAGTAGTAAGGGTAGGGTATGTTCTTAAGTATTAAATTTAGTGATTTTAATTTATCGTGTTAGTTTTAATTGCTTTAGATTTTGTTAAGTATTTTTAATTTAAGCTGAATCTCTCGAATTTGTGCGGTTAGATAGCCAGTTTAGAGTTATTATTGGTACTTGCTGATCCTTGAGGAAACGATACCTGAACACAATTCTATACTATTACAATTGATAGGTGCACTTGCCTTATTGATTGTAATAGAGAGTCATAGAAAAGGATTTTAAATTTGTTGTGATTACGGTCAACACCACTCCTCAGCAACACATTCATGCAATTCAATCCTCAACACACAATTTCAAATCAAAGTGAAGAACCCTAATTGATAATGAAGATCACAAATTCAACCAACACTAAATCCTTCTCTTAACTTATGCTCTGATACCAAATCATGATGTGCCTAAAACCAAGATTAAGCACATACAAAACCAATTTGAAAGACAATTAAATACTGTCAATCAAACTAGTAATCAAATGGCGCAAATCCTCACTATTTGTGAACTAATTCTTAAACAATAGTGTGATCAATCTTAATTTCAAGTATGATGATGGTCTAATACCAAATATGATGTGCCTAAAAATGACTAAGCACATTCAAATAACACATGGGAGCAATTCCACAATTGGCGTGTCAACATATTGGACTAGAACCCTATTTACGTGGATTCAAGTTGAAAAGATACTAAATTGTGAATAGATCAATGAAAAAAATGAAAATGAATAAAAGATAAGATATGGTGAATTAGAATTCCCAATCAATTTAATTGAATTCAAATATGAAAAATTTGAACCTAATTCCCTGAAGAAAAGGAACAACAAATAGCACCTAGATATGCTCAAAAGAAATAAGGTGAAATATGAGTGATTTGGATCATCATCCAAATCAAGTTCTGAAAACATCTAGGTTGCCGAAAATATTCCCATCAACCAACATCAATATAATTCTAACTCCGACCTTCATTTCTTCTTATAGCCCACATACTCAATCCCACATATAAACATATACATATATATATGGCAGCTTCCATTTCCCAGCAAGTGTGCTTCTAGCCTCCAACATCATATACATATACACATATAATCCTTTACGGCAGCCAGCGTATAGACATTTATATTTTAGATATATCTATATATTGGTACCGCAACTAGTAAACATTCCAGCACAACACAATTAAGACTAAACAGGAAGCCAAAATGGCTGCCCATGGCTGGAAATCACGTCTCACACACATAATCAGGAGCCGATCCTATGCAAGCACCCACACATATACAAATATATATATATATATATATATATAACCAGCAAAACAGATTGTCACATACTATGCTTAATGGAAGAAAAGAACCAGCCCATGTCCCACAAACAAATTACGTATATGTATATATGTATATGTCCATTAGCTAGTTGCAGGGGAAACTTTCACACGTACACTCACGCAGGGGAGGGAAATACAATCACGAATACTAAGCATATATATATATATATATATATGTATAAACTTCACGCACACACTCCATGACATTATATATATATATATATATATATATATATATAAGGTTATATAGTCACTTCAACAGCAAGGGGGAGGGAATACGCTACACACCACGCACAAAGAAAGGAAGGAGGGAAACCTACAACGTTTTGTATATAAATGTATATATATATAAATTCCATTCACAACGATGACAATAGAAACAGCAAGCTCTACGTCCAACACCTATTGCATATATATATATATATATATATATATTTATACCACAACGAAATTCACCACAAGTCACAAGTAAGCAATAAATATAACACACAATACAACAAAATTACGAAATCATGCTCATCTGGGTCTCATTTAAAATAATCTTTGAGTATCTTCGAGTCGAAATTTCTTTACCTAAAAAAATTAGGAAAAAATATATTATTACATGTTACACATGATCTAGATCACTCTACCTAGTGTTTTCTCTAGCTATTATAACTAATTTTAAATAAAATACTATTTTTACACCTATTTAATCTTTATACACAACTTTTAGAAACTAAATCCGTTTCCCAAAAAAAATAGTTTAGTTAAGATATATTCACCTTGAGGAACACGTTGGTAGTCTTGGATCATCAATATGAGGTAGTTATGATTTTTTTTGTTTTTTCCACTTTCCCTTTTTCCTCCGTAGCCTGTCCAGCTCTGTCCCTCTCGTCTTTTTCTTTTCTTTGTTTTTTTTTTTTTTTTGTTGCTTTATGCGGCCGCGGGTCCTCCACGGTATATATATATATATGTCTCATTATTATTATTATTATCAACTAATACTTTATTATAATTAAGGTTTTGAAATCTCTAGTATATTTTTGTGCACGCGAAGGCATTGATAAAATTTAATATTTTAGCATTTTATTACGAAATTTTATACTTAAGCTAATTTGATTATTTCGAATGTGAATATTTACTCAAAATTCCTTTTGGGACAATCCTAAGTCTATAATTTTTAATTTCTTTTATCATTTAACCAATAATTTCTCATGGTTTGCTGATAGGAATCAAAATTCTTTAAGACTTATTACAAAGGGTAAGAGTCAAAGGGTTACAAAATTTAGTGATGGAATCCTTTTTGAACAACCCAACCTAAAAAATATTTGTATATTAACTTCTTTTTTATTACTTATTTGTTTTTGCATTATAGCAAGTATACTTGTCAGTTTTTACAAAGCAATGGATAAACTCGCTAAAGCTCAACTTGTGGGTTATTCATAGACCGACATAAACCAAAAAAGAATTGATCCAACAAATTGTTCACTTGAATTGAAGAATCGACCACTTGAAGACTATTTGAATATCTAATTGTTGTTATGAGAGCTTGCCATTTTGTTTATTTTGTACTTGTAATTTTGATTATGGAACTGGCCACTTAGTGGCAACTTTGTAATTTTTTGGTTTGTTTTACCCTAATAGGAACAAGTATAAATACTTGTTAACTAGGGTTTTTAGGGAGCTTTTTATCATTTTTGAAAAATATACTTTGTTGTCGTGGGAGAGTGAGTTCCTCTTGCTAAACATCCACTCTTATCAATTTCTAAGAAATTGTGGCAAGTGTGGCTTGGAATTCCTTGTGAGTAATATTAAGATCTTCTAAGTTGCTTCCTTTTTATTACTAGTGTGTAATATCTAGTGATAGTAGGTTGATTTTTATCTATTGTTGTTCACACCAATTTAGGGTTCATATTGCTCCAATTATATAAGATTGGAATTATGTGTTTATATGTAATTTAATTAGTATTGGATTCCTTTTTGTAATACATCCAATTTGGGTTCACGCCAATTTTATGTACAATTGAGCATATGTGGATTGATTAATCTTTTGATTGAGTTCATGTGCTTGATTCATTTTTAAGCACATCATTTGCCCTTCATGTGATTATTTCTTTTATTATAGTTTTATACGGAGGGTGTTTAAGTCTTTTAGAACAATCTTTTAATTATTCCACTATTATACGCGACTAAAATTTTGCGGATTTTACAAGCTATCATTATGCAAGATACCTAGTAGATTATTTGAAAATGGATCCTTTAAAGTTACATTTTTTATAGTTTTCTAAAAATATAAATCAATTGTCGTGATTGTCTTGATTTTTGAAATGCCTTGTGACATCATCATGATGTCGTTTTTTTTTTGTGATATAAACCATTGATTACATATGTTAATATGTTAAGGAAATAAATTTTGGAAACTTTAGGAAATAGGATCTTTAGATGAACAAAATCTTAAGCGAGGTTTTGGCTCTTGACCTATGGGGATTATCTATCTATAAGAAAGAGTTGCTAGCTCTAATACAAGCTATTAAGGAAGGATTGTCTAACATGCAACCCTATTTGCAAAGTATCACTAATAAATACAATTAAATTAGACATTATATATATATATATATAAAGAAAATCCAACCAACTGATCAATTATAAACCACAATTTTAGACCAACACTTAATTGAATTAGTTAACCATAAATCCACTTACAAAGTATCACTAATAAATATAATCAAATTCGATAGCCTATATAATTTTTTTTCTTTTAACATTGAATTTGGCATGTATATGTGCTTTTCTATAAATTATGAAATGATCTAAAGAAGATCTCGTTAGGGAGCGCCCAACATTTGTTAAAAGGTAAGAAAATGTTGACAAGGTATCCTATATAAGATATGGTATATTTTTGATATTGTAATAAACAAAAAAAAAAGAAAGGAAAATTGTAATTCTTTTGTATGATTAAATAGTCACCTCTAGCGCACCTTTCAAGATGAAATTTTATATGTTTTATAGCCTTTCGTTGCCATGACAATTTGTTTGTTCTAAATTATCATGTTAGCATTTTTAGAACCCTTGAGAAAAATAGTTCTTCAAAAGATTTATTTAATTCACTAAAAAATAATGGAGAAAATTAAATTTTGGTACAAGTAAAAGAAGCTGTAAATGTTTCTTTGCATTGCTCACACATTAATCACTTTGGTATATGCTAGAAAAGTATTAACCTATTAAAATCGAAATCTGGCCATTTACAACTCCTAAACTACAATTTTTTATATAAATAACTATAAGAAAGATCAGTAGACATGTGGTTTTGCAATTTTTATATTCTCAATTGCAAACTAATGGCTAAGTTAGCATCATTCCAGCCATTCCATCATTTCCTTTTTCCTAACTTTAATTGGTTGTAATTCCATTTTTTTTTAAATGTTTGGAAAGTATTTTTTCAAAATTATTACTTCTCATAATTTATTGTTGAGCAACTTATTTTGAGTGAGAAGAGTTTAAGATATATCAAAATCAAGAAAAAAAAGAAGAAAAGAATCGAGCTCAATTTTTTAAAAATGTTTAGAAAGTGTTTTCCAGAAATTATAATTTTTCTAATTTATTGTTGAGCAACTTATTTTGAATGAGAAGAGTTTAAGATATGTCAAAATCAAGAAAAAAAGGAAAGAATCGAGCTCAATTTTTTAAAATGTTCAAAAAGTGTGTTTTTCAAAAATTATAACTTTCATAATTTATTGTTGAGCAGCTTATTTTGAATGAGAAGACTTTAAGATATAGGAAAATCAAGAAAAGAAAAAAAGGAAAGAATCAGGCTCAACAATCCGTAGTGGAAAAAATCATTTGGGTTAAACTATTATTGCAAAGTTTTTATATTAATGTCTGAATATATGTTACCTACATTATTATATTGACAAAGAAGATTAATTTTCACATTTGCTTCCTTTTTTCTAAACCTCACCTACTCTTTAAATTTTGGCCAATTTTGTGGTACAAATGTCATTCATATTTTTATCCTCTTAAAGATTTGAGGTGTTTATACACTAATTCTTCAAATTTTGAGAAGAATGAATTTCAACCTATTGCAATTATCATGACTTTAGTTTTGATTTTCTCATGGGGTAATTTTTTCTCGTCAGCTAATTCTTGAATGATCCAATTCCCTTTGAAGATTTTATTCTTTAGCGTAGTATTTAGTTTATAGTCTAATAGGGTAATACAATTTTTTTTGTATGATATTTCTTATATTAAGTACAACTAAAGGCCATCTAATGTTTTATAATGCTTCTTTTGCCAAATATTGCACTAGAATAGCAATTTAGATTGTTATAATATTTATTTTGTTTTATATTTACTATAACCATCACCTTTGTAATGCCACCAACATTACTAATTCACTACTACATTTATAACACCACTACAATGGTGATAACATGCGTTGATTTATTGGTAATAGTAGTGTTGATGATAGAGTAGTTATTACATGAGTTCAACATGTAGCAATAATAGTGTACTGTAGTAGAGGTATTGATGAAGTAGTCATTGTATCGAATGTGTCAATGGTCAATACTACTAAAGTTGTATTAGTTTAGTGATAGTGACTAGTTTAATGGGGGTAATGGTGGTGGTGGTATATGAAGCTTTTAGAAGTGTTGATAATAGTGGCAAGGATAATAACATGTTGTATTGCATGAAATATGGCAAAGATGGTAAAGTGTCAAGTTGCATGAAATTATCCTAGTATATTTTTATTAAAAATTGGAACTAAATAGCTATCCTATCTTTTGTTGCTTTTGATGACCATCATACAAGATTTATATTTTTGTTTATTTGGTTGACTGTAATTTTTTATGCATAAAAATATTTGATATTTCAAAAGGTTTTATTTTTTTTTTTTATGTTTTTTGGCATCCAAGTATTCTCCCATCTATTGAAGCATGGTTGAGATAGTACTTTCATAGTTTGTGCAAAAAGCTCTTGATTTAGTTGTGTTTTAGGAATTTACTAATGAAGCTACTTTAGCAAATTAAGTTTGTACGAGGAGTTCAACCCTCCAAATCTCTTTTTTTTTTTTTTTTAGTGTTCTTTCACGTTTCTATTATTATCCTTTTATTACTGTTTCAGCCATTAGGTAGCAAAAAACACCAAATTTGAGATGCTTATTAATGGCCATGTCCTCTTTCATCAAAACCTAATGTAGTTCCAACATTTTAATCGGTACCATAGGTCCTATGACTGCAGATGCCCAAGGTTGCACTCATCCTCCAATTGGTTTTCCTGGATGTACTACAAACGCATGTATTAGTCGCTGCAAAACCATGTATGGAACTTCTGGAAAATGCATTCCCGGGGGTGCTTGTTGTTGCATTTAAATAGTTTTTCTCCCTAAATTTTTATTACGTGTAGACATTTATGTCAATCAATAACAGAAGATATAATTTTATATAAAGCTTTTGTAGTGTATTTTTTTTTTCTCTTCGTTTGCCGTATTCACAAATCTTTCTCTTCTGTATAAGATAAAAATGTTTTAGATAAGAAAATTTGTTATTACAAATGCAATTAAAAAAAAAAAGTGTGGTGGTTAATGGATAAGAAAATTTGTAATAAAAAAATATCTTTTGGGAACAATAGACCAAGGGATCCTCTATATCATAGTTAAGCAGCAACATGCTTGATATAATTTACATGGTTGGGTAAGTTCCAAGTGGGTGTTAGATGTCAAAAGAATAGAATTTGGATATGAATTTTCAAAATCTAAACTCTCAAGATATGGTATTATATATGAACATGTGCACGTCATAAAGCTAACCTAAAATGTACATGGTATATATTCTACATCATGTGTTACATGATACCTTGTAATTATTCACTATGTGCTTGCTACGATGCACTCCACTTAACAACGTATCGCTAGTAAATAAATTTATATTTAACAATTATAAAGAAAAACCAAACCAATTGGTCAACTTATAAACCACTATTAGATTAACTCTCAATTAGACAATAAAATCTTTAGTTCATCTCTAGTTTGAGTTGTTACTTAGTGTATGTATATTACATGCTTTCTGTTGGAAGTATGTTTTCATCTATTATCATTTATATTTAACAGAGATATCAAACTCTAATTTAAATGTCATGATTTTGGGTACAAAAGAAAAAAAGTACAAAGATAAAATATACACATTATGTGAGGTAACTTGAAACTTATAGATTTGATAAGGTATTTGTAACACTCTAGAACTTGAAATACTACAACTTGCCATGTGTTTTACTACATAATGACATGCTAAGACTCTTAATCTTTCTAAATTCCACAATTTCTACAAAATTTGATATTAACATATAAAATAGCTAATCACAATTCCCCTATATGAAATATCATAATCTAATTTGAAGCATAGAGTAAAACTTATGATCTACCTTTGACTAATAGAGTTAAAAGTCAACTTCATATTCTTTTAGCTATCACATTAGAATAGTAAGGTTGGAGTCTCATCTCCTAAAACGTAAACAACTAGAATCACATAACCAACATATCTCAGTCACTCCACTACTATTGATCTAATCTTCATAATAGTAATGATAATCCACATTTTCATCATCCTGCTTGTAATAAAGCCGAGGTCTTCATAAAATATACTTGTCCAAACTTGCAACTAAAAAAGAAAAAGGCCCCATGAAAAGTGTGTTAAGAGTGTAGTACGTATAGGCCACATACACATGTATATGCTAACAAGTATCAAATCACATGTGTTTGATGCAATAAAAAACAAAACATTTTCACTATCTTTAATTCAATCTAACAACCATCATAAGCGTGCTCATGACTCTGTTCACACTATATATACATATTTGTGTTCTAGCTTAGGAATTGTCACATCTAGCTCTAACTTTTAGACTGGTAAACACTAAGGCCCAAATACTCCTAAAATCTATTAGAATCATGCCAATACACAACTCCACAAATTTTGACACTTATACAACTCCGGACCCCTGATGATGGGAATCAACCTTATGGTTTCCAGTAGTATGGAAAACTAAATTGGATGCATGAGCCCAGAAATCCACATATGGTCACATCTTATTTAATAATGCCTTATTTTGCACTTTATCAGGTACATTTATCGTGTTTTACAAGAGACTAAATAACATGCACTAGAGATTAACTTACGGGACATTTTTGGGAATCACATCCAGTGGCCCACAATTTATTCAATTGAAGTGAAGAACGGCCACTTGAAGACCATTTTGTACTTGTATTTTGTTGATTTTGGAATCGGCCACTTAAGTGGCATCTTTGTAATTTTTGTGTCATTTTTACCCTAATAGGGCAAGTATAAATACTTGTTAACTAGGTTTTAAGGGAGCTTTTGACATTTTTGAAATCGAACACATTTTGTCGTGAGGGTTCCTCTACATGCAAAGATCTCTTATCAATTTCACAAGTGAAATTGTGGCGAGATCAACTTAAGTGGATTGCAAGTAATATCAATCTTTCTCTTGTTGTTGTTTTTTTCAAGTTGTATTTAGTGAATAATATCTAAGTGTAATTTGTTGGTGACTTGTCATTGTCCACATGAATTAGGGTTCTTCCGTTTTCAGATTTGAATCATTTCCAATTTGAGTGGAATTCTAGTTCATTTCCATTGTTTTCTATTGACATTTATACAATTGTTTGTTCCTTATATCAATTTAACATCAATCTTGTGAATTTGGGGGTTCATTTGTGAAGTTAATGATCACACCATTTGTTGTTAGGAATTTGTTGTTCATGCCACTTGTTGATATGTTTGCTATCCAATTAGTAAGGTACATCATAATTTTTTGTATCAGAGCAAAGGTTGTGGAGTAAGGTTTGCATGGACTTCAATTAAAAAAGTAGTGTTCTTGAATTTTACTTCTTGATCCAAATTGTTGAAGTGGAATTGAAGTAGTTAATTGTGATTTTGTTGTTGTTGAAGTGGAAGTGAAAATATTGTAGTAATCCTTGTGATCTTAATCTTGCCGTGAGAAGAAGGGGAAGTAGGAAGTGTATTTCCTTGTGTTGTGTTTTCAAAATTTAAGAGACATTATTTGTGACAAAAGAGAAGTGAATTTCTTGAATGCTATTTCGAAATTGAAGGAGTGTGAATTACATTTCTAGATTTGCTTTCGCGTAGAGGTTTGAAAATTATTTGAATTCAAAACAAACATTAAGTTTAAAGAGTTATTTTGTAGTATTGATTGAATGCAATTTGAATATTTTTAAATTTGTTTCTTACCATTTGTGGAGAAGCTTTATTAAGAGTTGCATTTGTGTTGTTGAGTTGTGATTGGGAGAGAGGTAAAGTGTGTATATGCTACACCATGAGTGAGTGGTGTAAGGCGTAGTGATTTTGTGTGGTGAAGGGTGCAACGTGGTGTATTGTTTATGTTAGGGTGAAAGGTTGCTAGACCGTAGAATTGTAAGTGTGTATATATGTCGTGAGTGAAGGTTGTTGTAGTGTTAAGTTTGAATTTCAAAAGCAAGCATTAAAGTGTGGAAGTTGTTATGTATTTTTGATACTTTGAACACTTTGCTTAGTTAGAATCATTAACTAACTTTTTTGATAAGTGTTTATTATTGCTTCTACTTGCTGTTTCCATAATTGAAGCATGGAAGTGTGTGTGAAGTTAAGTGGAATTTTGTGTTTACTTTTGTAGATTATTTTATTGTTGTGTGGTGAATGAAGTGTAGCTATTGTGAAGGGGTATAATACATTGCTTTAAATTGTCTTTGTAATTCAACAAATCAAGTCCACAACTATGTCGAATGAGAGTGTAAATGGGGGAATGGCAATGAGGCCAATAGCTAAGTTGGTGGTGGACAAGGTCATCGGATTGTAGTAGAAGAACTTTAGAGAAACAACTTCAGGACCTTACTACCATTATTGATATATTAGCAACAAAGATAAATAAGATGACAATGCCACAACCACCAGTAGCAAACCCTCATGCACCACCACTTAAAGTAGCTCCTCAGAAATATTCAAAGGAAGGAGTAGTTGGAGGTAATATGGGAAGAAGAGTAGAAGGAGATTATCATGCTCTTAGGGAGGAAAGAGATGATAATTTTGGGTTAATCCATACTTAACAGGGATTTCAGACCACCTCGTGGATTAAAGTATGTGAAACTACAGATACCTTCTTTTAATGGTGGGGGTTTAGCAGATGATTACCTAAATTAGGAAGACAAAGTTGAGGGTCTTGTCGAGTGTTATGAAATTGATGACACCAGGGTTTGTCTTGCAGTTGTGGAATTCATAGGTTATGCCGCCTTATGGTGGAAGAATCTGGTGATCAGCAGGTGAAAGGATGGAGAGGTTAAAATAAATACCTAGAGGGACATGAAATAGGTTTTGAGGAAAAGGTTCAAACCTGAACATTACAGGCAAGAACTGTTTATGCGTCTCCAAACACTAAGGCAGGGAGGAAAAACAGTAGATGACTATGTATAGGAGTTTGAAACACTAATGATCAGATGTGGATCAGTCGAACCTCTTGAGAAAAACCCCTAGCACGATTTGTGTTTGGGTTGAAATACGACATTGCCTGTGTTGTTGAGCTACAAAGGTATAATACACTTAATGAGGCTATACAGTTAGCCTTGAAAGTGGAAAGACAGAGGCGATTCAATCCATTCTAGGCCACTAGTAATAGGTATGGTACTATTACTAAACTATAGGGATAGATGGTCCAAGGGTAGACCAAAGGGAGTAGGCGAACATGCAAGGTTGTAGACGGAGTTGTCCCTAGCATTGAAAAAGAGAAAAATGTTTCTAGGAAAGGCAAAGAGGTAGTTGGATCTGATTTTAGGCAAATAGTATCGAGGTCAACCAGTGGGAAGATGCACTAGATTAAATGTTTTAAATGCATGGGATTTGGACATATGGCGCATAGTGTCCTAATAATAGGGTGATGACTGTTATGGAGGGCAACAGAGAAGATGATGAGGAAGAAACTATCCAACCTACAAATTTATCCGTTAGTCTTGCAAGAGTATTATGATGATTAGAATGTTGAGACACATGAGGATAAAAAGGGTGAAAATTACTTACATATTAATGTGTTATGTAGGGTTATGACCTTATCTCCAGATGCTAGGGACATATAATGGGAGAACCTATTCCACATACCTGTTGGATTCGAGGTAACCTATGTGTGCTTTTCATTGATGGTAGTAATTGTATAATGTCATATTTACTACATTAGTAGATAACTTACAACTAGCCACTAGCTCACTTCCAAACCCTTAAAAATTGCATTGGTTAGATGACTGAGGTAGTTTGCATGTTACATAGAGGGCAAAGGTACCATTTAGTATAGGAGATAGATACAGTAAATTAGATTATTTGTGATGTGCTTCCTACGTGCATCTTTCATATATTGTTGGGTAGACTTTGGTTATTTGATAGAAAGGTGTTATGTGAGGGTTCAAAAACACTTACATGTTTCAAAAGGATGGTACACGGATTGTTTTGACTCCTATGTCTCCGTCTGAGGTTCTCTCTTTCCAAGAACTGATTAGAAACACCACAAGCTCTTCTAGATTTCCAGCCAACAAGCAAATACAAACACTGGGTTTCAGTCCAAGAGAAGACCCCTTAGATTTGAGGGCAAATCTTTTAGAGGCCCGAGGAGATGATGGGAATCAACCTTGTGGTTCCAGCAATGGGGAAAACTAAATTGGATACATGAGCCCAGAAATCCACATATGGCCACATCTTATCTAAAAATGCCTTATTTTGCACTTTAGCAAGTACATTTATCGTGTTTTACAGGATGGCTAAATAACATGCACTAAGGATCAACTTACAGGGCATTCATAGAATCACATCGAACAGCCTACAATTTATTCAATTAAAGTGAAGAACCGACCACTTGAAAACCATTTTGTACTTATATTTTGTTGATTTTGGAACCGGCCACTTAAGTGGCATCTTTGAAATTTTTGTGTTATTTTTACCCTAATAGGAGCAAGTATAAATACTTGCTAACTAGGGTTTTGAGGGAGCTTTTGACATTTTTAAAATCAAACACATTTTGCCATGAGGGTTCCCTTACATGCAATGATCTCTTATCAATTTCACAAGTAAATTGTGGTGAGACCAACTTGAGTGGATTGTGAGTAATATCAATCTTGCTCTGTTTTTTTTTTTTTTCAAATTGTATTTAATGAGTAATATCTAAGTGCAATTTGTTGGTGAATTGTCATTGTCCACGTGAATTAGGGTTCTTCCATTTTTAAATTTGAATCATTTCAATTTAGTGGAATTCTAGTTCATTTCCATTGTTTTCCATTGATATTTATGCAATTGTTTGTTCCTTATATCAATTTAACATCAATCTTGTGAATTGGGGTTCGTTTGTGAAATTAGTGATCATGCCATTTGTTGTTAGGAATTTTTTGTTTACGCCACTTGTTGATGTGTTTGCTATCTAATTAGTAAGGTACATCACCTCATTGCTTCCCTGTAGAGTTAGGTAGAGACCTCCACAAGTTGATAAAATATTTAAGTTTCAAACTAGGAATGAAGTCACTGGTTCAATAGGACCAGATATCACACCCTAAAAGGGGGCTTGGAAGTTTCCTACTAGAAGCTATCATGGTACATTTGTACTCATTACATGATAACCATCTTATGAGTCAGAGATCGTAAGACTTTGATGTGCTTAAAACTAGGTTCAAGCACAATCAAATGACTCAAGGAACAATTCACAAATCTATCACAAAACCAGTCCAATTGGTTCACAAATCACGTGAAACCCCTTTGGAATTTGGATGGAAAATGAAGATCAAATGATGTAATTGCAATCCCTACTTGTGATCTTCACCATATAACAACAAGAAAAATTGAAATCCACGTGAATTCAAATCAAAATGGATTGATCAAAACCGTGACATCAACTTCCTCTTCAATTCCAATTCACGCTAATAATGAAATGGTATTGATTTCAAGTACTAAAGAACAATCAATCATAAACAAGATAATTGTTCACAAATTGCGATCACAAGTATTTCCAGGAAACTCTAAATCAACCCTAGATATGACTCACTAGAGTTGAAATGAAAAACAACAATGAATGAAATTGATATGACTCACAATTTCCCGTTGTTACACTCGCCACAATTCTAATTCTTAGGTTGAAATTGATAAGAGAATTAGAACTAGGATGAACCTTAATTCCCACACGTTAAGTGCTTGTGTATAATCTGCAAAATGGCCTCCTCAAACCCTTTTTTAAGCAAGTATTTATACTTGCTACTCTTAGGGTTAGAAAATGGTCAAAAGTACAAGTTTGCCACTTTTAAGGTGGCTAGTCCTAAATAAAAATTACAAGGAAATAAAAGTGTCCCAAAACCAAATATAACAAAAAATAGTTCATAAAACAATTACAAAGTACAAAATATCATAAGTCTTCATAAACCAATGCCTTGGAATGGAAAACAATCGTAGCGGGTCTTTGAGTGTCACTCTGAAAATGTTCTGTATCCATCAACTGTTGTAGGACATATTGGCATCCCATGGAGAATTATTATTGTACCTGTAAGATTATTTCTCAAATATTTATTAGAATAAAAGACATAAAGTAAAATATGAGTGATTTGGATCATCATCCAAATCGGGTTCTGAAAATGTCGACCGTGCCAGAAATTTTGCCATCATCTCCTCAGGCTTCCGAAAGAGTTGCCCTTAAATCTAGAGGATCAGTTTTGGAACTGAACCCTAGTGTCTCTGTTGTCCTGCTCTTCCAGCTATCAAAGGTAGTGGATGGAGTTCTGATCTGTTCCTGAAACCTATGGACCTTAGATGGGGTCATTTATGATAGAACTATGCGTGATTCGCCCATGCTGAACATGTAGGTATTTCTAAACCCATCATGTAACACCCGTCATTCATATAACCAAGGCTGACCCAACAGTAAATGGAATGCATACATAGGGACTACATCACACAGGATCTCATCATGATATTTCTGCCCGACATTCACAGGAACGTTTGCCCTAAGGGTAACATACATACTACCTCGATTATCCATCCAATGTAAGTTATAAAGGCTAGGATGTGGGATAGTAGTAGATGTAATTTGTCTACCAGTCTAGCAGATATAACATTCATTTCCAACTACCACTATCGATGATGAGTACACAAAGGTTACCTCTAATTCTGCAAGAGGTATGAAATATGTTCTCCTCTGAATGTCACTAGTATCAGGAGATATAGTTAGAACCCCGCGTAACACATTGAGGGGTAGATATTTTTCTCCTGTACACTCTTCAGGTGCGTCTGCAGTCTAGTCATCATAATATTCCTACAGTGCCGTTGGTAGATCTGTAGGTTCAATCTGATCGTGGTCATCCTCAATATCCTCCCCAATGTCCTCCATAACAGTCATCACCCTCTTATTTGGACACTATGCTACCATATGCCCAAATCTCATGCATTTAAAGCACTTTATCTAGCGTACCTTCCCACTAGTAGATCCGGGAACAGTCTGCCTCACATCTGGAGCCATTACCTCTTTACCCTTCCCAGTAGGTAAATTTTCCCTCATAATAGTTGGGGTAGTTTTGGGCCACTGCCTTCACTGCCTCACCTACCGCTTTTATTCCCCCCCCATCGACCGTCAGCTGATATGGGTCTTGTAATAGCACTAGGCCTACTGTTCGGAGCCTTAAATAAGTTGGACCTCCTTTGTTTCTCTACTTTTAAGGCCAACTGAATAGCCTCATCAAGTGTACTATAGCGCTGCAGTTCAACAACACACGCTATTTCATATTTTAGACCTGAGACAAAACATGCTACAATTTGTTTTGGAGGTTCAACGGACCCACACCTAATCATAAGGGTTTCAAACTCCTGCACATAATCATCCACTGTTTTGCCTCCTACCCCAATGTCTGCAGTCGCATAAACAGTTCCTGTTTGTAGTGCTTAGGAATGAACCTTTTCTCATACCCTTTTCATATCCCTCCAAGTTTGAATCTCAGCTCTTCATCCCTATGCCTGCTGATAATCAGATTCTTCCACCATAATGCAGCGTACCCTATAAACTTGATAGCAGCCAATTGACCTTGGTACTATCATCGATCTCATAACATTCAAAGAGACCCTCAACCTTGTCCTCCTAATCTAAATATTCATCAGCTGATCTCTTGCCATCATAAGAAGGCATCTGCAGTTTCACATATTCTAAGCCTCGATGTGGCCTAAAATCCCTATTTTATATGGGTTTGCCCTAAAATTGTCATCCTTCTCTTCCCTATATAGAAGATGCTCCTCCCCATATTCTTCTATTCAGATTCCCCATCTCCCACTACTCTATCTCGATGAGGATTCTGTGGAGCTACCGAGGTGGTGCCGGCTAGTTTACCACTAGTGGTTATGGTAATGTCATTCTGTCAATTCTAGTTGCTAGTGTAGCAACTATGGTAGTAAGATCCTGGAGCTATTCTTCTAAAGTTTCCCTACCTGCCACATTACAACCCTGACCTCCACCAACCTAACTATTGGCTTCATCACCAATTCCCCCATTCATGCTGTCATTTGACATGGTTGTAGACCCCCGTATACCGATCCTCAAAGACAATTTAAAGTAAGGAAACACACTTCACAAACTACACTTCCTTTAACGCCACAAAATAGCAACTACAAAAAAAGGAAAAAAAACAAATCCACTTAACTTCACAAGTATGCTATTACAACCCACGTATAGCACTCTTCTCCACAACACGTTAATATAACATGTGTAACACTTATATAATTCACCTCCACATGCAACACTTGCAATCCCCTTTTTAATCACACACACACACAACACCATACACTCACTATTGCTTAACGCACCAATACAATGCCACACACACCCTTTACTATACACGGTGCATAATAAATTCAATCATCACAATAATAATATTTCCCACTTCTTTTAAATCACGGTGCAACAAATTTTCTAAGTTCCACAAGTCACTCCTTCACAAGCAACTCCCATGGCAACAACACAAGTGGCAACAACAACAAATACACTTCCACTTCCATAGCAACAATAATAAATGGCAACAACAACAAATACACTTCCACTTCTACGGCAAAGATAATAAGATATACTTCCACTTTCCACAATTTAATCCACAACTTAACAATAGATAGCGATTCAAATTTGAATTTCAACCTCTTCACTAATTGCAAGCCTTCCTCAATTGGTAAGAAATGAATTTCAAATTCAAATAACACTCATTAACTCTCACAACTTAATTGATGTGTTTGAATTCAAATAGATTCCTTACTATTCAACACAATGCAAATCTGTAAAATACTTCCCCAATTCCGAATTTGCAGAATGGATTCACAACAACAAACTCCACAAGCTCCTTCAAGCAACAAGCTAATCACGGCAAGAATAGGCAATTTTTTTTTTCAAGTTCAAAAAATGTTGAATTAACAACACTTCTACTCTCCTTCCCTTCCACGAAAAATGACAACCACAAGGAGCTTTCAACAATCCCTCCAATCCAACTTCAACAAGTAGCAAATTAGAATTTCAATCAAGACAATTTTCGCAACTCAAAATCACTACACACAATTTCAATTCAAAAATGAAGAACCTAATTGAAGATGATGATCACGAAATCAACCCAAAACTCAATCCCTTCTCTCAACTTGTGCTCTGATACCAAAAGATGATGTGCTCAAAACCAGTTCAAGCACAATCAAATGACTCAAGAAAACAATTTACAAATCAATCACAAAACCGGGCCAATTGGGTTCACAAATCACGTGAAACTCCTTTAGAATTTGGATGGAAAATGAAGAACAAATGATGTAATTGCAATCCCTATTTGTAATCTTCACCATATAACAACAAGAATAATTGAAATCCACATGAATTCAAATCAAAATGGACTGATCAAAACCGTGACATCAACTTCCTCCTTAATTCCAATTCACGCTAATAATGAAATGATATTGATTTCAATACTAAAGAACAATCAATCTTAAACAAGATAATTGTTTACAAATTGCGATCACAAGTATGTCAGGAAACTCTAAATCAACCCTAGATATGACTCACTAGAGATGAAATGAAAAACAACAATGAAAGAAATTGATATGACTTACAATTTCTCCTTGTTGCACTCGCCACAATTCCAATTCTTGGGTTGAAATTGATAAGAGAATTAGAACTAAGATGAACCCTAATTCCCACACGTTAAGTGCTTGTGTATAATTTGCAAAATGGCCTCCTCAAACCCTATTATAAGCAAGTATTTATACTTGCTAGTCCTAGGGTCAGAAAATGGTCAAAATTACAAGTTTGCCACTTTTAAGGTGGCTAGTCCTAAATGAAAATTACAAGGAAATAAAAGTGTCCCAAAACCAAATACAACAAAAAATAGTTCATAAAACAATTACAAAGTACAAAATATCATAAGTTTTCATGAACCAATGCCTCAGAATGGAAAATAATCACAGCGGGTCTTTGATTTTCACTTTGAAAATGTTCTGTGTCCATCAACTGTTGTAGGACATATTGGCATCCCATGGAGAATTATTATTGTACCTGTAAGATTATTTCTCAAATATTTATTAGAATAAAAGACAAAGTAAAATATGAGTGATTTAGATCATCATCCAAATCGGGCTCTGAAAATGTCGACTGTGCTAGAAATTTTCCCATCAGACGTTAAGTAATAAATTAAACAATTACAGCTATTCATATTTCATAAATCATATAATGAGATTATAACTATGGATTCTAGGCCCTACAGTCTACCAAGATCGTAGAGAGTCAGAATCTCCTACCAACCAGTAAAATGGAATAAAACCTTAAGTCTCACAAAATCAAATTTTACATCAAGGTCCTACAATAGCATTTCATCTAGAAAGCTTACCGATTACAATCCTTACTTTATTGTTCTTAGCTTCCAAAAACTCTTGACACTTCACATCTTATCCCATCCCAAGCTTTCAAGATTTTTACCAACAAAATAGTCTATGGAGGGGGGAGCTAATAGCTTAGCGAGATAGGAGTGCAATCTCTTAATGTTACAATAAACATAAATAATTTCAAGTAAGTTTGTCAAAATAAATGCTATGCATGAATAATCATATAAATGTAGCATCTCATGTGGTCTTCCAGTAACCAACATGAAGTCTAGGTTTACGCCCCCTTGACCCTGGGTTAGGGATTCTAGAGCCACCATCAATGCCTAGGTCTTACACACAATTTATGATAGGAATCAAAATTCTATAGGACCTATCATCAGGGTAAGAGCTAAAGAGTTATAAAATTTAGCGATGAGGGTCTTTTTTGAACAAATCGACCCTAGAAATATTTATATACTAACTTCTTTTCTATTACTTATTTGTTATGTATTCTAGTAGTATACTTGTCTGGTTTTACAAGGTGATGGACAAACTCACTAAAACTTAACTTGTGAGTTATCCATGGACCGACATAAACCGAAGATGAACTTGACTAACAAATTATTCGCTTAAATCGAAGAATTGGCCATTCGAAGATCATTTTCTTTGTACTTGTATTTTATTATTGAACTGGTCACTTTTTACTCATTTTTGGGACTTTTGATTTACTTGTATTGTGTTGCTTGGAACCGGCTACCTAAGTGGCTTATTTGTAATTTTCATGTGGTTTTTACCCTAATAGAAGCATGTATAAATTACTTGCTAACTAGGATTTGTTGGGGACTTTTGAACATTACATTTTTCTGCCCATTTTCATGTCAAAGCTAGGGTTTATCTCTAATTTCAAGGGTTTTTGGCGAGTGGAGGCTTGAGGATTTGTGAGTAACATCAAATCCTTAAGTTGATTCCAATTTCATACTAGTGTGTCATATCTAGTGTGAATTGGATTGTTCTTGTTGAGTTCTTATTTGCATGCAATTTAGGGTTCTAAATCTATTCTTAGATTCACACATTTTAGTGGAATTAGATCCTAAGTGTGTTGTTTAATTGTTTTTATATCCAAATTACTTAGTGATTATTATTTAAGTAGATATCACTTGATCTTTGGGGGCTTTAGAGTGTTGGAGTCACACATTCTTGTGGCTTGTTGTATGATTCTTCAATTGTCATTGTTTAATTGCAATCATCAATTGAAGTACATCATATTTTTGTATCAGAGCATTGGTTTGTGAGAAGGGAATTTTGTGATCATCACAAATTGAATTAGGGTTCTTGAATTTCTACTTATTGATCCGAAGTATTGAGGTGGAAATTGAAGTATTTGATTGTGTTGTTGTGGTGTTATACTTGTTTTTTTTTGTAGTAGAATGGATTTCTTGTTGTAGCTTCTCTATTCTTGACTTTACCGTAAAGGAATTGTGGATTAAGGAGTATATTTCCTAGTGTTTTGTTGTGCAATTAGAAATACAATATTTGTGGTAAAAGAGAAGTGAATCCTTGTAAGAAATTTCGAAATTGAAGGAGTACAACTTACAATTTTCAATTTTGAATTTATGTGGGAAAAAGGAAATCATTTGAATTCAAACACATCCATTTAACTTGAAGTAGTTATTGAGTGGTATTGTTTATATTTCATTTGAATTTGAAATTGATTCTTACCATTTGTGGGAAAGTTGCATTAAGGGGTGTCATTTGAATTTGTTGCCATGTTGTATTTGTATGATTTGTGGTGTAAGGGAGTGTAGTGAGTTGTTGGGGTTGTGTTGTGAATATTGAGTGAAGGGTAATTTGCACCATGAAGTATTGTGTGTATGTGGTGGTGGTTGAAGTGAGTGCACTATATATGTGTGTGGCAGTGTCAATTATTGTAGAGGTGTGCGTGTGTGTGGAAGGTGCTACACGTAAAGTGGATAAGTATGTTTAAATCATGATTAGAAAGGGAATAATAGTAGGAAATTTTGAATTTCAAAACAAGTATTAAAGTGTGAAAGTAATTATGTATTGATGCTTAAACACTTGCTTAGTTAGAATTATTAGCCTACTATTTAGAGAAGTGTTTAATAATACTTCCACTTGTTGTTGCCCTTAATTAAAGTGAAAAAGTGTGAGTAAAGTTAATTGAAGTTTTGGTTTTTTCCTTTTGTAGTGGTTGTTGTGTAGCATTAGAGTGTTGTTGTTAACTGGAAGTGTGCGTGTTGTGGTGTAAAATGAAACTGAACTGTGGGTGTTGAAGTCTGTGTTGCGTGAAATTTTTGGGGGAGTGTGTGTGAAGTCGTTGTGGAGTGTGTGTAGCATTTGGTTGTTTTAGTGCACTGTAGGTGTGTGAGGACCATAGAAGTGCCATTGTGTGTATTGTACTGTGAGTATACGTATAGTGTAAGGTTAAGGTGTGTTGGTTATGACGTGGTGTAAAGTGTGGTGTTGGCTTATTGAAATTAGTAAGCAACCATGTCAAATCATTTGTATCCTTCTACTAATTTACTACGTCGAGTTTTGACTTCTTCTCTAACCATTGATGATGGACAGAGAAAAATTTGTTTCATACTTCTTGTAGGGTACAAGGTAACTTGTGTGTTATTATCATTGATGGTGGTAATTGTACTAATGTTGTAGTTGTCTCATTAGTATCAAAATTATAACTTGTAACTACCCCACATCCTAAACCCTACACATTACATTAGTTGAGTGAGCAGGGGAGTCTTCATGTGACCCAAAGAGTTAGGGTACCTTTCAATATAGGGGATAAATACTATGATGAGATTGAATGTGATATTCTTCCTATGTGTGCATCCTAGATATTGCTTGGCAAGCCGTGGTTGTATGATAGGATGGTCTTCCAAAAGACTTCACTCCAAACCCTTTGATATGACCACTAGAGATGAAAAGAAAACACAACAATAAGGGGAAAATTGATATGACTCAAAAAAATTTCCCCCCTTAATTTGCACTCGCCACAATTCCCAAATTTTTTTAGGGGTTTTAAATTATAAGATAAATTGAACTAGGGAAAAACCGTAATTCCCTTCAAAAACCCAAAATTTTAAACAAGAATTTATCCTTTGGGGTTCCCCTTTAGGGGTTAAAAATGCCCCCAAAATTACAACTATACCCCCTTTTAAGGTTGGGTGATTTCCCCAAATAAAAAATTTCAATTAAAAAGAAAGTGCCTAAAATTTATTACAACCATAAATAGTCCAAGTAAATAACAAATATAATAAAAAATAGTCTTCAAGAAGCTAGGGTCTTCCATAAGATTTATTGGCCCCCAGGCTTTTTTCACCCGGTTTAAGGTTTGGTTTTATGGGTAACCCACAAAACTGAGTTTTAAGGGGAGTTTTTTCCATCCCCAAAACCCCGTTTTTTTAAAGTTTGATAAGTGGTCTATTTGAATATATTTAAAACATGAATAAGATAAAAAAGGTTAGTAAACGAATTAAAACCCCGGGGCGATTTTTCTCAAAAAAAGGGCCCCTTTATTTTCCCTGATTCAAAACCTTTGGTTCTTGGGCTTAATGATAGGTCTTTTGTCAAAATTTTTGATTCCCAATCATCTCCTTTTTGGCCTAAAAAAAGATTTATCCTTTAAAACTGGCAGATAAAATGTATAGAGACTCTGTTTTCCCCCTACAATCCATTTTTTTGAAGTATTCTATGGACCTAAAATCTGAAATACCACAGGTGGTGATTGTTTTTTTCTCCCCCCATTTCTTGGGTGTATCTCATCTGCAACACATATAATCTCCATTATCCACTAAAGGCGCCCAAAGTATCCCCAAACCCCCTTCCCTTTTTTAAAACGTTTTCTTTTCCTTTTTTTAAACCTTTATCTTTAAAGTCGCTGATCCTTTATGGTCTTCTAAGGCTGGGGGGCCCCAAATTCTCATTCCTTTTGAAACCACTGAAGTTTGGGAAAATAATTGTCTCTGGGAAAATCTGGCTTTTCTTTTAAAGATAGGCTCATTTGACTCTAACCCCTTTAAAATCCTCTAAAAGGTTTTTAAAAATTTAACTGCTCATGGGGCCTTTATATCTCTAAATGTGAACACAACTGCCCTTGAACAGTTTTGTCCTCTAATGAATTCTGCCCCCCCATCTGAACCTTTTTGTTCAAAACAGGAATTTCCTTTTGAAGGTTTTTTGGAAAAATCTGTTGACAAAAAAATTTTGGGGCTCTTAAGGGTTGGGTTTAACTGCTTATGGCCCCTAATGGTCAAAAGATTTGTTGCTGAAAACCCTTTTTAACTTTTAAAGATGACATTTTGATTTTAGAATAATTTTAAATTTTCCCCTTTTCCCTTTTGGAATACAAAAATATTCCTGAAGCCCAATTAAGTAAAGACCCTTCCTATCATATAACCAAGGCCTGCCCAAACAATATTTTAAAAGGATGTACATATAGGTAGAATATCACCCCTCGATTTTGTTAAAAAGTATTTAAACCCTTCAAATAAAAGGTACCTTAGCTCTTTAGGTCACATGCAAACTTCCCCCCGATCACTAAGCCAATGTAATTTATATGGTTTTTAGGGTTTGGAGTAGTAACAATTTTAGTTTCGAAACTAAAAAATACACTTTCCACATTTGGTTTAAAAATTCCCACCATGACTAAAAGGGCACATAAATTTTTTCCCTTTTAACCCCCACAAGAAGTAAAAGGAACAAGTTTTCCCCCCCTTTGTTCATCATCTTTAGTAGAAAAAAGTAGTCAATGCTGATGCAATACATTTTTATAATGAAAAAATCCACTTTAAAATGAAATTTTTTTCAAACCCAAAAACACAATAATTTTTCCTCACACTTCCATGGTTCAAGTACACAACCAAGCTACAAGTGAAAAAACACTCAACTACTTTCAATTAGATAGAAAAAAATTAAAACTACAATTATTTAATAACTTAGTTCAATTACTGCCCAAAACTTTAATGACTTTTTTAAATTTTTAAAAATTCAAACAACTCACTTTCCCTTTTTTTTTTGGCCTTTTTAATTTTCCCTTACCACAAAAATACACAATGGGCAGCAAGGAAAATTGATCGTTGCCAATCGTAGTTTTAATAAATTGAATTCCTTTTTTTTTAATCCTACTACAAGCAATAGGCAAGTGCCCCCCTATCTTTACGTAATAAAACAGTAAGCATAAGGTCATCCCCCCAGAATACAACCAACTACTAGTACAAATTTCCTTTTCCTTTTAAATCTAATTTCTTTCGCTTAATAATGTTGGTTGAAATTTTAATTTAAACCTAAATTTTTAAAACTTTTTAACTCACTAACAACAAGGGTTTTGGAAGATTTATCAATTAACAAAAGCAACCTGGGATCTTATTCTACTCCTTCTCGTCAAGTAATTCTTTTGATTTCTGAAGATTGTCAATTTCCCCCCCTTCTTTATACTATCGAATTCTTTTCCCTTCAAGTTAACTACTTTCTCAAGTATATTAACCTATCTAAATCCTGGGTTTATAAAAAAAGGATCTCTCCTTATTTAAATAGCAACCTAGAATTCCCATAAAGCACATAAAATTTGCATCAAAATAATGAGTAAACAGAAAATCTTTTTTTCCCTTATCTCTAGG
Source organism: Laguncularia racemosa (assembly GCA_037954665.1). Classification (NCBI taxonomy): domain Eukaryota; kingdom Viridiplantae; phylum Streptophyta; class Magnoliopsida; order Myrtales; family Combretaceae; genus Laguncularia; species Laguncularia racemosa. The sequence goes on from JBBMOL010000345.1 coordinate 77,501, forward strand.
AAAACCAATCAAACTCTTTAAATTGCTTAGATCTAATCATATAGAAATTTTCTCAATTAACAAATTTTGATATCATGCATAAATTCATTTTCCCAAATCTATAAAATCTAAGAAAAAATTGAAAGCATGCAAAAAAACAAAAGAAAGTAAAACAACTTCGCATTAATGACCAAATCTTAAACACATAAATGGGAAGTTTAAAATTTAAAATCTAGATCAAAGGGGTCAACTCCTCCAAAAATTTGGGCCCAAAAAAAAATGAAAATTACAAAAAGGGAATAGAAAAAAATTTAAATGGTCACAACCCTTAAAATGAATCTTCTTCTTCTTTGGGTCTTCAATCCCCTTGGAATCGACAAAAACTTCTTTCCCTTGCTGTTATGAGAGTGAGAAAAAATAAAAAATTCATAACCTCCATTTCTGGGGCAAACTGCCGGTCTTTTTTATATATGTACCTCGATTGGATTTTTTAAAATGACCCGGATACAAAATGAAAGTGTATCTCTTTCTTGTTTCCCCAAGTTCCTTAGGGAAAAATAAAACCCCGAGCAAGTAAAAGGGGAGTGAAACATTGGTCGTGTATTTGAAACATCATCGAACAGAAGAAAAAAACTTAGAAACACAAGCAAAGTACATGGGCGTGTATTTTTGCTCTTGTACTTTCCAAAAATCCCCCTTCATAAAAACACAAGTAAAAAAACAAAAGGGGCATGGGCGGTTTTTATCTCGCTTGTGACTTTCCAGGGAATTTTTCCTCTTCACATGTAAAGGGATTCCAATTCCTTCCAAAATTTGCTTTCCCGACTCTTCAAAACTCCTTCCCTTTTTTCTCTAAAATGCCTAGAGGAAACCTGAAATTAAAAATTCAAATTTTTCCCTTAAGGGGATCCTTTTCTTCCCAAAAAATTGATGGGGGTCGAATCCAACAAAATAAAAACCTACTCCTAACAATTAAAATGATTTGCATATAAATGGGGGAGTAGGGTTTTGGAAAACCACAGGGATTGGTAAAAGATATTTCATTCAAAAGAGAACAATAAGAAAAAGGAAAAATGGGGGGTTTGGTTTGTGAATCAAATAAAGTAAAACAAGGTAAGAAAATCAGAAAATTGTTAAAGCCCAGCTAAAAGGGAAACAAAAATGGTTTTAAAATTTTAGGGGAAACCGTTTTATCGATGCAAATGTTCTCTATTTTTTGTTCTAAGAAAAAATTGGGTTTTGGTTATTAACAAGGCCCCTTTAAAAACCTATCTCTCCTTTTCTTCCTCGATAACCCTCGGGCAAGGGGCTTTGAATTATTTCTCTTATTGATTAAACAACCTTTAGACAAGCCCCTTAGGATTTAATCTATCAATGCCCAAAATTTAAGATAAAGGAGAGACCACCAATTAAAATTCCTAGTAGATTATAAAAAAACCTATTTAAACATGATCACAAAAAACCTCCTTTAAACATGAATTCCGATCCATCTTTTTTATAACCAAAATGTTTTTTGGTCACAAAGGGATTTAGAACAAACAAACAATTACGGTTTTTAAAACTTTCTATTTTGACAATATATTAACTTGCCTAATTGATTTAGAAGAGCTCTTTTTCATAACCAAATTAACAAAGTTTAATTTAAAAAAACAAAAGGGATCAGAAGAAAAAAGAATACCCGAAAAGCAAAGAATAGAATAAAAAAACCAAGGGTAAATTTAAAAACCTAAACCAATTCGGGAAAATTTTAAACATCAAATGACCCTTTGGCTGAAAAGTAACTTTGCTCCCCAAAATGTTCATCCAAAAAAAACGAAAATTAAAAAAATAAAAAACATTATAAAAACCGTGTTGCCTTTTGCCCCTCCCTCCTTCTTTTTCCTTCGGTCCCCCAAAGGGGGTTGTTTTCCAGATTCCAAATTCAAAAGTTTTTTCCTAACCCTCAAAGGGTTGGCTTTTTAAAATACTATTAATGGAAAAAAGCATGTGATTTTTTTAAAAAAGCAAAAATACAAAAATATCTTTCCTTTTTGAAGTAAAATTTGGGGAGAAGTGAAGTTTAACGTCTGCCTGGCAGGGGGGCCCCAACCCCCACCCCCCGGCCATGGGTTAAGTCGTGCCATCCTCTTTTCATATTCTTCAAGTCTTAAACCCCGCCCCCAAAAGGGGGTGAACCAACCGGTTACACCCCAAAAAAACGGGGCCAAAAAAGGGATTTTCAAAAGACCCGGGGCCCCTTCCCGGCCCCTTTTTTGAAAAAATAATCCTTTCCAAAACCCCCTTTAAAACCGGGGGTTCTTATTTTGGTTTTAAGCCCGGTTACCCCCCCGGGCTAAAAAATTTCAAGCCTTTTCCCCTTCATCTGGTTGATGTTCCACACTTTCTTTTTTCCCTTTTCACATCAATCTTCCACCACGGCTTCAAGCAATGGTTTATCCCACGGGTTCCACCACGGGCCTTTTGGGCCCCTTTAAGCCTTGCCCTCCCCCTTTTTTCCAAACCCTTTTCATTTTCCGCCTTCCTTGCCCCTTGTGTAACACGGTTTAAAAACCCTTGGGGGCCCGTCCCTCAAACCGTGTTTCCCTTTTCCCCGATGGTGAAAATTTCTTTATTTTGATCCAAGTTGTAGATGACTTCTCTAAAAAAAAACTTAAATTTAAAAAATCCTTAAACTCCTTTTAAAACCTGTTTTATCACAAATGAAAAGAAAATTAAAGAAACCAAATTTTCCTTTAAAGATTTTTTTATAAAAATAAAATAATAATTTAAAAAAAAAAAACAAATTTAAAACTATAAAGATTGAGTATAAAAATGGCCCCTAATCAAAAAAAAATTAAATTAAAAAAACAACAAAAAAAAGCAAAAAATTTCTTTAAATTTTCTGGGTAAAGGAATTTTGGGGGCGACTTTTTCAAACTTCCCCCCAAAACTTAAATCTTTGGTTTTAAAATCCTCAAGAAAATTAAAACATTAATAAAAACTTCCATTAATCATGATTATCGTTAAAAAAATTTAAAAAAACTATTTCAGAAAATTGGGCTTTTTAATTGAATTTTAAATCTTTAAAGCTAAATTTGCAATCCCCCAATCTAATGGGGTTGCTTCTCACCTTTAAAATAAATAAAAAATTGAAAATATTTTTTAAAAATAAAAATTTCTAGGTTTAAATCAGAAAAAACCAAGTTTTAAACCCTAAATTTTTTAAACAAGGGCCCCCTTCATGATAAAAATTTAAGACACAAGATCAATTAAAGAAAAAGGAAACATCAGAACAAAAGGAAACTTTGTTTAACTTTAAAAACCCAAAAACCTTTAAAAAAAGTCTAAAATCCCCCTCAATTATCTCTCTAAAAAAACAATCAAATAATGAAAGTCCCTTTGCATTTATTTTTCCCCTTGGATTCCTCCTCCCTTTTTTAGTTGATCTCTTCAAAGATTTTTATTTTTGTAATGGGTTGCCTATTTTCTTTCCTTTTTTTTTTTTTTTGGTTCAGTTTTTTGGGATCTTGCAACCCAATTAAAAACGAGTTTTCACCGATAGCCCTGGGTCGTCCCCCAAGTTAACGAACTTTTATCCCCCCTAAATTTGGGAAGGGCCCCTTCCAAAGGGTTTTAAATTTACTCGAGTTATGGGCCCCTTTCCTCAAACTTTTTCCTTTATGGTATTTCATTTTGGTTAGGGGGTAATTTTCCTGGGTTTTCCCGGCCCGACCCCTTTGGGGGGGCCAAAACGACCTTGGGGTGACCGGGTTTTAAAGGAACCCCTTTGAACCTTTTTAATTCCCTTTTAACTTATTTTTTTTTACTAGTTAGTAGCAGGTCAAATTTTTCGCTCTTCTGAGGGCCCAAAAGGGCTGCCCTTTTCTAAAACCAAATTTTCCTTTTTTTCAAGTATAAAAATGCTTTCAATTAAATTTTTAACTTTAAAGAGATTTTCTAAAAAGACCCCACCAAGTGAATCTTTTCTTTTGTTTTTTCCCATGAAATTAAATGGCTCCAAGATCTTTTTTTTTTAAACAGTGGATTTTATCCCCAATAACTTTGACTAAGTATCAATGTTCCAAAGAAGACAAAGGTAAAAAGCACAAACCCCCTCTTTTAGAGGAATTTTACTCACTAAAAGCAAAAACAAATAATTTGCAATCAATTTTTTAAAAAAAAAACGTTTCAAGCAAAAAGAAAAAAAAAAGGGGAAAAATTTTTAATGACTCATACAATTCAGCACAACCCTTATCAAATTTCTTTTGTACCCCCCCTTCCCCCACTTTAAAATTGAGACCCTTGTCCCCAATGTCTTTAAACATTCAAAAAACAATGGTCTCAAAATAAGTTGGGTCGTCAATTACACAAAGAAAATGAAAGGACTTGCATTTGGGTTTTTCCCGAAATAAAAGGGGGAAGATAGCACAGGGTTTAGATACCAACCAAATTAAAAAATTGTTTACCTAATTGGTATCTACCCAATCTCATACATGCACAATTACCATAGGAACGCTCAAAATCAGGTCTTGTGGCTTAGTATATTATAAATCTACCTTCCTGAAGGCAAAAAATGTAACTACAACACACCAAAGCACCCTTTAAAATGATAAAGTTCGAATCTTGTTCTAAGAAGCTAGGTGCGATAGTTTAGTGATCATAAAAAAAAATTCCCCTCATAACTTGGTTTCTAAGAAGAAGAATCGAAAAGGGAAAACACAAAAACCCATCATTCAAGAAAACCCAAAAAATCAAAGTCCCAAAATTCATGTTCAAACCCTAACTGTCAAATTCACTTGTTTGGCAGGCACTCATGACATCAATCATACATGCTTTCACATGAGTTCAAAATGTCTACCGATCTATCAACAATTACTTCCAAACTACGAAATCACTTATCATACCATCATCATAGATGAAAACATTGTATGGTGTCGTAAAAGAAACCGAGCAACAACCATCTTACTAAGTATTGAAAAAGAAGAAGAGAAAACTTACTTACCTTGAGTCCTTGAAACGGAAGAAATTTATGGTGTGGAAAAAACAACCACGGTATGGAGGAGTAGAGTGGGTTAAATACATAAATGGAGAATGGGTCGTGTAAAGGGCAGAGTGAAGTGAGGAGTCCTTTTGTAGTACGAGAAGAAAAATTAGATTACACGACCAAGTAACGGTCTTTTACTTTGGTCGTGTACTTTGGATTCCTTTCTGTGGGTTAGATACACGAACTTTGTCCCTTGTTCGTATATCGTGGGAGAGCAATCTGTGGGTCAGACACACAATTAGGTACATAAGCGTGTACCTTGTTCGTTTTATCGTGGGAGAGGATTCTGTGGGTCAGATACACGACTAGGTACACGAGCGTTATACCTTATTCGTGTATCGAATTGTGCCTTCTATGGGTCAGATACATGACCAAGTACACGAGATGTACCTTATTCATGTATCTCTGATATGTACACAATGAGCATATTTTGAAGTGCCGGGGGCAACGCCCCCTGACGTATTCCCCTTTTGTATTGTAAAGTCAATTTAGGGCACCCTCTGGCATGTTTTGGGAAACCGGATACACCATAGTGTACTGGTTGTGCAGATCAAAGTACATACCTGTCATCACTTCATCTTGCATTCCCTTGAAAAGGTCTCCTATCCTGAATTTCCCCCCACTTAGAGCTTTTAAAAGAAGCTCTATTAAGGTGACTTTCATAGGAAATCCAAACTTGGTTACCCCTCTGTAGCTTGTTGTCTTGCAAAAGTTACTCCAAAACAACGGATGATAAAAAAGAAAAAAAAAAACTTACCCAAGCAACATAGGTTGCCTCCCAAAAAGCACTGTTGTTTAACGTCATTAGCTCGACGTTAATGAACCGATGGAGCTCAAATGGAGATGAGAATGAGGTTCAGCTCCTCCTTTTCTTCCAAAAACTGTTTTGTTTCCCTTTAAAATAATGCTTAAGCCTTTGGCCATTCACCTTGAAAATGCCTTTCTTGGAGATTTTATAACCCAAAACAATACCTTCTTTTGCCCTAAAATGACACTTCTCCAAATTTAGGACCAGGTTAGTATCTTCACAACGTTGCAACACTAACTCAAGATGGTGTAGACACTCATCAAAAGAATTCCCGAAAACAAAAAAAAATCATTTCCCTGTATACTTCCATCTTGTCTCCTACTATACCCTCAAAAATAGCCCTCATGCATCGCAGAAAAGGGGGCTGGAGCATTGCATAATCCGAAAGGCATGCATCAATAAGCGAAGGTCCAAAAGGGGGATGTGAAGTCCTCTTTTCCTAGTCTTCGGGTACAATAGGAATCTGAAATATCCTGACATCCCATCGAGGAAATAGTAATATGCATGATAGCTAACCTTTCAAGCATTTGGTCCATAATGGAAGAGGAAAATGATCCTTTCGAGGTTGCATCATTTAGCTTGCGATAATCTATACAAACTCTCCATCCAGTGACAGTTTCATCAGGAGAGTTCATTTTTTTCATTTAGTACCACTATCATACCGCCTTTTTCGGAACTACTTGAATGGGGCTCACCCTTTAGCTATTAGAAATCGGGTAGATCATTTTCCCGCATCAAGCAAATTTTATGACTTCCTTTTTTACAACAACTCTCATATTTGGATTAAGTTTGGCGCTGCGATTGAACCACTGGCTTGACACAATCTTCCATCAGAATTTTGTGTGTACAAAAACGATGGGCTAATCCCCTTTATATCTGCAATTTTCCATGTAATTGCTTTCTTGTGTTACCCTAGGACATGCAATAACCTTTCCTGCTGATCTCGAATCCAGATTTGATGCAATTATGACTGGAAGTTTAGAATCTTCTTCCAAAATGCATATTTAAAGGTAGTCTGGCAAATGTTTCAATTCTAGCTCAGGTAGTTCCTCAATTTAAGGTTTCAATCTCTAAATGGTGGATCTATTCATATCTTTAAATGATGTGCCTAAAAGGGGGGTTCAAGCACAATCAAATTGAAGGGAGAAAAGGCTATGAAGTATCACGCCACAAGAAAGGGAAAAAACCTCAATATTCCCAAAAGAAATTCCGAAATTGTGATGAATTACAATATATCAAATGACGATTGCTAGAAGGGAAAAACGAAATGGTATTCAAATTCAATTCAAAGGGGCTTTCAAATTTCGAAATTGAACCCAAATTTTCTAAGAACAAAAAGTACATAAAAGAACTAAATCCTCACCAGATATACTCATTAGTTTGGAATAGGATCAACTTGTAATTTGTTGATATAACACACAACAAATCCAAGCCTACTCGCCACAATTTCACTAAGGAAATTGATAAAGAGCAATTGCTTGAAAGAGGCACTCTCTCTCACGGCAAAAGGGTGTTTTTTCTCAAATATCAAAAAGCTCCCAAAAACCCTAATTTTGCAAGTATTTATACTTGCACCCTTTAGGGTTAGAATGACTAAAAAATCACAACTATGCCACTATAGGGTGGCCGTCCTAAAGGTAAAATACAACCAAATAAAAATGTCCCATAAAGCTTACAAAAAAATGGTTCAAACATAAATTAAAAAGTAAAGAAAATAATCTTCGGCAGGCTAGCTTCATGATGGAATCCGTCGGTTCAACTCATCGCCGGTTCAGGTCGGTCCATAGATAACCCACAAGCTGAGTTTTTGTGAGTTTATCCATCGCCTTGTGAAACCAATTAAGCATACCTGTTGGAATATACAATTCATGAATAAGATAAAAGAGGTTAGATAATAATTTATTCCGAGGCTATCTGCTTAAAATGGGCCCTCATTGCCAAATTTGAAATCCTTCAATTTTTGTCCTAATGATAGGTCTTGTCGGATTTTGTTTCCCCATCATTAAAGCTTCTTTCTTCTCTCAACTCAGGATTGTTATTGAGCTGATTGACAACTGCTCTAATCGCCATATTTTTAGGTTTGCTCTTTCTCCCCATTGATTAAACACAATTCCAATGCATCACCAATCAATAGGTCTTGCAATAAATCCGAAACTGCAAAGTCAAAGTAGTAAATTTGCATAGCATGTATCATCATGGTGCAGGCTTTGTCTAAGGACTTCAGCATTTTCACTATGACCTCTTCATTTCCCATTCTCAACACAAAACTTCCATCCCCAACATCAATTACGGCTCAGCAGTAGCCAAAAATGGCCTCCCCAATATAAGAGGACCTCCACATCTGCTTCCTTTGCCCAAGGATGATGAAATCCGCCGGGAAGATGAAGTCCTGCACCTTCACTAATACATCTTCAATTACTCCTCTTGGGAATTTGATTGATCGATCAACTAACTGAAGACTCATTTTGGTCGGTTTCGGCTCTCCAATCCCCAAATTTTTGGAACATCTTGTATGGCATCAAATTAATGTTGGCTCCCAAATTAGCCAATGCCCGTTTCTTCAGATAAATTCCCTATCAGGCAAGGGAGGGTAAGCTCCCAGGATCTTTTAACTTCTTTGGGAGTTTTTTTTTGAATTACCGTAGAGCATTCTCCTCCTAAAGTTACAGTGGAGAAATCTTCAAGTTTCCCTTTTTGTTCGATGCAACTCTTTCAAAAAGTTTGCATATCATGGCATTTGTGATAATGCCTCAACCAGTGGAAGGTGATATGCAATTGCTTGAATATCTCTAAAAATCTAACATAGTGCCCCATTGTTCTGTCCTTCTTGAGTCTGTTGGGTAAGGACATTGGGCTTGTAATTCTGGGATTAATGGGGGTGATGATTTCTCTTTAGGTGATTTTTCTGAATGCTTTCCCCTTTTTGAGAACTACTTGTTCTTTTGCTGGTTCAGTCATCCGACTCTCTTCTTCTTGAACCTTTGGTTGTGGGTTCCTTACCACTTCGTAATGTGACAGCCTTAACATGTTCTCTAGGGTTGGTTTCTGTGTTTCCGGTAGTGAACCTTGAGATCTCTCTGACAAAAGCTTAGCTATCTGACCAACCTGGTTTTCAAGATTGTGTATTGATGCCTCATGATTCCTCAAAGCCGATCTTGATTTTTCATAATCAAATCTAAGGACTTATGTCTGTCTTCCGAATCCTTGATGAATTTTGTGAGGAGATCTTCAAGTGGCAGTTTGGAACTCTGGACCATTGGCCTCTGATAACGGGTGGAGGATTCGGATTGCCCTTCTGAATATAACTATTGTTAGTCTAAGAAAAATTTGGGGTGATTTCTCCATCCTGGGTTATAAGTATTGCTGTATGGATTTTTTTGGGGCCAAATTTGGGGTTTTCCCCAAAAAAATCCACTTGCTCTGCTTGCCCTTCCTCACCACCTGAGGGTTCCACAATAGCCAGCTGATGTTGTGAGACAGCCAACCCATCGATCTTTCTAGATAAAGCCTCAACTTTAGACATGATAGAAGTAGCCCATCCACTTCAAGAATGCCTGCCACCTTCTTTTCTCTGCCCCTACCATGTGACCATTCAAAATTTAATTTGCGGCCATGTCTTAAAAAAGAGTCAAACTTTTTTTCAGGAGTTTTATGGTTCAAGGTGCCACCAGCTGCGGCATCTACTGTTTGTTAAATTGATAGTTCAACCCATTATAAAATATCTGAATTTGAGCCACTCTAGGATCCCATGGTGTGGGCATTTTCCGCATTGAGTTATTGAATCTCCCCTAGGTTTCATACAACGTCTCCAATGTCATACTGATGATAAGATTGAATCTCAGCTCGAAGTTTAGCGATCTTTGAAGGAGGAAGGAATTGTCCATAAACTTCTTAATCAGAACCTTGCCATGTAGTAATGGAGTTCCTCGGTAAAAAATTCAGTCATTGCTTAGCCTTGCCTTTCAAAGAGAATGGAAAGAGCCTGAGGCGGATCGCATCATCACTAACTCCATTAAATTTGAAAGGGATCGCATATCTCCAAAAGAGTTGGATATGCACATTTGGATCTTCATCCTGTAAAACCATCAAATTGAGTATATTGCTGCACCATCTGAATCACGACAGGCTTAAGTTCAAAAATTTTTTGCCTCCACTCGAAGACGGACTATGCTGAGCTAACGCCTATTTAAATTTGGCCTGGCAAAATTTGAATTGGTTCTAGGTGGCTCATTAATCGGCCACTCTATTATCAACCAGTTAATGATTCGGAGATCCACAACAACATTTCCTCGATTCGCTCTTGAGCATGATTATTGACTTGATCAGTCGTTTCTTCCTTCAGTGATTCTCCATGCATACCAAATGATGTTGACTCAGTCAAGTGTTGCTTTTTCTGATAATGACGAATAATTTTCTCTGGCTCATGATTAAAAACAGCAAGTTCCCTTTGGGGTAACTTCTGGTCATGCACTGTAAAGGTAATACAAATCAATTATGAGCTCCAAATTCTCAAGAAGGGAAAAAGGGAAAAAAGATAAAAAGAAATAAATTGGTTAAATTAATAAGTAAAAAGTGTTTCTAAGTTGGCGTTCCCCGGCAATGGCGCCAAAAACTTGATCGTTGCCCAATCATAGTTTTAATAAATTGAATTCTTGTTCGTAATCCTACTACGTGGCAATAGGCAAGTGCACCTATCGTAGGTAATATCGCGAGTAAGCACAAGGTCGTCCCTTAGAGATACACCAACTACTAGTACAACTCTGTTCCTATTATCTAACCGCCGCTTAATAATGTTGGTTGAAACTTAATTACTCTAATCTTAAAACTAATAACTCACTAACAACAATGGTTCTGAAGATTTATTAATTTAACAAAAGCAACCTAGATCTTATTTTACTCCTTCTCTATCATGTAATTTATTAGATTTCTGAAAATTGTCGTAATTGACTTCTTATACTGTCGAATTCTCTAGTCAAGTTAACTACTTTCCCCAAATATATAAACTTATCTAATCCAGGTTTATTAAATAGGATCTCTCCTTAGTTAATAGCAACCTAAATTGCATAAAGCACATGAATTCGCATCAAAATAATCGATGTAAACAGAAGACTCTTGTTTCCTATCTCAAGAAGAACAATCAAATCTCATTAATTGCATTAGATCTAATCATATGAGCAATTTCTCAATTAACTAATATGATATCATGCACAAATTCATATTCCGGGTCTATGAATCTAAGAAACAATTAAAGAGCATGCAATTAATCATAAGAAAGTCAACAACTTGCATTAATGACCAAATCTTCAATCACATGACAGAGAAGTTTCAAATAAAATCTAGACTAGGGTTCACTCCTCCATAAATTAGACAAAAGAAATGCAATTACTAGAAGAATAGATAAAATTCATGGTCACAACCTTTAAAAAATAGAATCCTTTTTTCGTGGGTCTTCAAACTCCCTTGAAATCGACAGAATCTTCTTTCCCTTGCTGTTATGAGAGTGAGAGAAAATGAAAAATTCGTAACCTCCGTTTTAGGGCAAACTAACGGTCTATTTTTACATGTACCCCGATTGGATATTACACGGGGCGGATACACAAGTAGTGTATCTTGTTCGTGTATCTCATGCTTGCTTCTAAGTGCCCTTTTGTGAATATACACGAGCAAGTACATGGGAGTGTACATTGGTCGTGTATTTGAAACATCATCGAACAGAAGCAAAACTTAGATACACAAGCAAAGTACATGGGCGTGTACTTTCCAGAAATCCGCTTCAGTATACACAAGTAAAACAGCAAAGTGCAAAGGGCGTGTATCTCGCTTGTGTACTTTCCAGAATTCTTCCTCTTCACATGTAATGTATCCAATTCCTTCCAAACTTGCTCCGACTCTTCAAAACTCCTTCCCTTAGCTCCAAAATACTCTAGAGGATCCTGAAATTAACATTCTTTTCCATTAAGCACCCCTTTTCTTCAACAAATCATCTAAAAATTCAACAATAAAGAAACAATTTAAATACTCTAGATAAGGGAATTTTGCGACTTATAAAAAATACTCACACAACACACCATCTACCGCCACAAAAGTCCCCTTATGCTCACGGTTCAAGATGCTTCATGGCCACTTACCAACAATGTCCTTGACAACACATACAATAACAATATTAAATGTACACAACCGCTACTAAATTAACAAGAATATAACTCCAAATACACTCCTCAAGCCATGGCATAATTGACTTTCCCACAAAATAACAACCAAAACTGTAACTTCAACGAAAGGGATAAGGCAGCTTACTTTCAAATTAAAAAAGAAGTTCAATAAGTGCACAACTCCATAAATGGTAAGAGAATTTTTAAAATTTTCAAATGATACACAATTAATTATGACTTAATGTGTATTTGAGATTTCAAATTGACCTCTTAATGTACACTTTCAATTTTGATTTAAAATCTAAAAATAATAATTATGATTCCTCCAATTTCTGAAAATGCACACACTATACAAATTCTACTTCAACCAATTTAAACACCACTCTTCCCTTCATGGGTTTGTTATCCATACTTACACTCTACACTTTAGCGTTACGTGCAGCACCTTACTCGACACAACTCCACAAATTCATAAATGGCAATTCCCTCACTCAACACATAAACATAATGCCAAACAATTCAATACTCCTTTTTACACCACAATTCATACACATACAACCATGGTGCAAAACCTCTACATTGTTTTTTTTGGGAATCACAACTTACACACACTCCATGGATCAACACTCCCAAACATACAAGTTTCACCACTAGAAACAGTAAAGCAAATCGCAACTTATACACCAAAATAGCAACAATTCAAATTTGAAAATCAAACCACTTCACTAATTGCAACCCTTCCACATTTGTAAGAAGTAATTTCAAATTTAAACAAACACATATTAAACTCCTTCACTCTTAATGCTTTTTTTGAAATCAAATAAGTTCCATTTTTTCCAACACTACTCAAATCTGGAAATTGCAAATGCCTCCCTAATTCTGAATTCAAACAATGCAAGATCACAATTCTTTTCCCTATATAATTGTACTTCCAAAATTGCATTAAAAAAAATTGCACTATCTTTTCCCCTTCCTTAAACGGTGAAGTCCACAACAAAGGGGGCTTCAACAAGTACTAAAAAAATATCCAACAAGCAGCAAATTCAACTTCCCAAACAAGACAACCACGCCACTTCAAGTTAATCACATAAATAATTCAATTTCCCACTTTCAATTTTGGAATCAAAATGTAAATTCAAAAACCCCTAAATTTCCGAAATTCAAAATTGCAAATCCTCCTCTTAAACCTCAAGCTTTGATACCAAAAGATGATGTGCCAAAACCAAGTTTAAGCACATGCAAAACCAATTTGAAAGAAAATTTAGACAATGTCAATTAAACTGTTTAACAAATTGCACAATTCCTCAATATTTATGAACTAATTCCCACAATAAGGACGTGACCAAGAATGAATCCAAGTATGATGATGCTTGATACCAAAAGTTGATGTGCAAAAATGATACGAACCCCGCCAACCCGTGACTAACCCAAAACAATACATTCGGAATTCCCTTGCCTAAAACGCCCAAACCCTAAAGTGGAAACCGCGACTCTTTTTCTATAAGCGAGACAAGAACCTTGGTATAAAATGAAGACGCCATAATCGGGATAAAAGACCGATTGATAAGTCGAGATGAAAAGCCACGGAAATTTAAATTTGATAAGTTCGATTTAGTTCTTGAAGAACTAAGAGAGGTGCCTCTCAAAGGGGTTTAATGTTCCAAGATGTAAATTCTATGTTGTTCTAAAGCCTAGGAGCTTTTATACTAGGGTTACAATTCGTGAAAAAAAAAGTCCAAAAAAGACATAGCTTAGATAAGTTGCGTAAAAACACGAAAAACAGAACAAGCTGGCCGGCAGGGATACACGACCAAAGTACTTTTGCCGTGTACACGACCGTGTACTTTGGCCGTGTACTTTTTTTGTCACATTCCGGTCACATACCACGACCGTGTACTTCTGGTCGTGTATCTTTCTGTGGATTTGCTTGTCTCCATACACGGCCGTGCCTTTTAGCCGTGTATGATTCTATTGCAATCTTGGAATTCCTACCGACCGTGCCTTGAAAGTACACGCCCTCTTTAACCCGTGTCCGGTGTGACTTGTATAAGAGCAAGGGTCTTCCCATAGTTGTTCCAATCTGTTCCAACTTCATGATTGCTCCAATCCTTTCCGGCTTCATGGACATCCTTTATCAACCCGTTAAGTGCTTCTTTGAGTCGTTTCGCTCGACTTCTTATGATCAGTCCAGGCGGCACTTCAAGAGGATCCACATCCTCTTCCCGGGCTTGACTCTCATCATGGATCTCATCATTCCCCTCCTCTTGAAAAGGATTTGTCCCAAAACGTCACCTACATCAAAAGGACTCAGATCAGTAACATTTAATGTGGCACTTACTTGATACTCACCAGGCAAATCTATCTTGTATGCATTGTCGTTGATGCGCTCCAAGAACTTTAAATGGTTCCATCGGGCCCCTAGGAAGTAGTTTAGATCGACGCTGCATGGGAAACCGCTCTTTGTGCATGTGAACCCAAACCCAATTCCAGGTTTCAAAAACAGCTTGTCGACGACCCTTGTTTGGCTTGTTGCACATACTGCACTGTTTTTCGCTCAATGTTTAGCTTTGCCTTCTCAAGGATCTGTTTAACAAATTCGGCCTTCTTCTTGCCATCTAATTAACATACTAAGAAACAGGGCCCAAAGGGGATAAATCCAAAGGAGTTAGTGGATTAAAACCATACACAATTTCAAAAGGAGAAAATTTAGTAGCAGAATGCACTATACGGTTATAAGCAAATTCAACATGCGGCAAACAATCTCCCAACCTTAATTCTTTTAACTACAGCCCTCAATAAAGTAGATAAATTTCGATTCACTAACCTCATTTTGACCATCAAATCTGTGGATGAAAAGTAGTAGAAAACAATAACTTAGTTCCTAACTTAGCCTACAAGGTTTTCCCAAAAAGTGCTTAAGAACTTAGCATCCCTATCTGATACAATTGTTCTAGCATACTATGCATCGCACAACTTCCCTAAAGAATAAATTAGCAATATTACAAGCATCATTCTTTTTTGTGACAAGGAATGAATGTGCCATTTTAGAGAATCTATCAACAACTACAAAAATAGAATCTCGACCATGTCTAGACCTGGGTAATCCTAACACAAAGTCTATAGAAATAATCTACCACGACTCATGAGGAATGGGAAGTGGGGTGTAAACCCCTTTGAGGTTGGACTCTAGATTTCGCTTGCCTACACGGACACATCGCTCACAAATCCTCTCAACATCTCGTTTCATGTGAGGCCAATAGAAGTGTTCCTACAATACCCCTAATGTTTTAGCTACGCCAAAGTATCCCATTAACCCTCCTCCATGAGACTCCCTCACTAGTAATTCTCTTAAGGAACAAATTGGAATGCATAGTTTACTCTCCTAAACAAGAATCCTTCATGTTTATAAAATTTTTCCATGCCCACTCTTCTCACAATACACTTACTCCTCCCCAAAAATCTCGATCAGTAGCTTATAAATCCTTAATGTGCTCAAAACCAAGCAGTCTAGAACAAAGAGTAGAGATAAGAGTATACCTTCTAGATAGTGCATCAGCAATGACATTCTCTTTACCTTGCTTGTAGTGGATAAATATGGAAATGTTTCGATGAACTCCACCCAACGAGCATGCCCTTTTTTTCAGCTTGTGTTGCCCCTTCAAGTACTTCAAGGATTCATGATCAGTGTGGATCACGAACTTTTTCCCAGCCAAAGGTAATGTTGCCACGTCTCCAGGGCTTGAAACCAATGCATATATCTCCTTGTCGTAAGTAGGGTAATTCAAGGTTGCCCCACTTAGCTTCTCGCTAAAGAATGCAATCGGTCTTCTCTCCTGCATAAACACTGCCCAATACCTAATCCTGAAGCATCACACTAAATTTTTCAAACGTTTTAGCAAAGTTAGGTAAAGCAAGAAACGGCGCCGAGTCAGCTTTTTTTAAGCGTCTGAAAGGCCTTCTCTTGTTGCTCTCCCCAGCTAAACCCCCACGTTCTTCTTAATTACCTCAGAAGTGGTGCTGCAATGGTGCTGAAATCCTTCACAAATCTCCTGTAAAAACTCGCTAGTCCATGGAAACTCCGCACATTACTTACATTGGTTGGACTAGGCCATTCTTAGATCACACGAACTTTTCTTTGTCAACCTGTATTCCCTGTGCCAAACAACAAAACCAAGAAACACAAGTTTGCCCTGTGCAAAAAGTGCACTTCTTTGAGGTTAGCATAAAAATTGTTCCTTTCGAAGCACTTCTAAAACATCCCTCAAGTGAGATATATGATCTTTTCCCAAAATCGCTTAAATTTAAAAATAACATCAAAATAACAACAAAATTGCAATAAAAGTCCTCAAACATGGGTTTATAAATCTATAAAAGTAACTAGGTGCATTTGTAAACCGAAAGGCTTATTAACCACTCATACAATCCCAATTTTTCTTAATGCGTTTTCCATCCACTTCGCATTCTAATTTGGTGATATCCATTTTCAAATCAATTGTCGAAAAGACACTAACCCTTGTAACTCATCTAAATGTCACCAAGCGAGGAATGGGATGAATACTTTACTGTAATGTTGTTGATGCGCGGTAGTCAACACACATTTTCCATGTCCCACCTTCTTAGCACCAAAATCCCCCAGGCCATTGCACATGACTCATGCTCTCTCTTACGTACCCTTTTTCCGTTAGTTCATCGAACCCGCCTTTGGAGTTCCTTTGTCTCTCCGAATTGCTCCCCATAAGCTGGTTGTTTTAGAATCATTTCTCTGGGTACAAAGGTCAATCTGGTGCTCAATACCACGAATAGGTGGTAATCCCTTTGGAATCTTCTTCAGGAAGACATCTTCAAAGTTCCCGCACAAGAGACACAACCACACTAGGCAAAGAGTTAGATAAGGGCGTTAGTAGTCAAACATGTTTCCTTAAAAACCAGCAAAACATAGGGTTTCTTCATCACTAACGCTCTCCTCATTACACTCGCTCTTGCCACACAAACTCTCCTTTTGCAAGGCTACCCTCTCCTTTTCACTCACCACAAAGTTGATTCCCCTTCAACTTGGCCCTCACACTCTTTCCAGCCTTCCCCTCCTTTTCCTTTGATCTTGACTCTTATATTCCTTTTTCTTCTCATTGTCTTTTGCTCTCTCACTCTCACTCTGCTTTTCACTCACCTAATGTTTTTGCAAAAGACTGTTGTAGCTGCAACTGGTCCTCATACACTTGTTTGGGTGTTAACGGTTTAAGATTAAAGCTTTTCCCTTAGTGAACAAGCGTATACTTGTTAAAAAGCCATCATGAACAACCTTCCTATCAAATTGCCATGGCCTCCCCAACAACACATGACATGGGTTTTCATTGGCACTACATCACATAACACCTCACCCTCATACCTTCCAATGCGAAAACCAATCCAAGGCTTGCTTACTCACCTTAGTCTCACCACTATCATTCAACCATGCAATTTATATGGACTAAGGTGTCTAATAGTTTTGAGGCCCAGCCTCTCACAATAAAATTACTCACTACATTGTGCAACTCCCTTCATCAATGATCGAAACTACAAATGTGATCTCCTAGATAACATCTATATGAAAATATATTTTCTCTTTAAAACCCCTTCTTCTTCCTTCACTACCATTCAAAGCTCGCTTCACTACTGCCACTAGCCTTCCCATTGCAGGCTCCTCATCATCACTAGCATCGTTTTAATGGAGGCTATCATCTTCTTCACTATCCCCCTCGTCTCATACTCCGCATCATCACGCAAAATCATCACACCCTATTTGAACATTGACTAGCAATATGGCCTCTACCTTGACATTTAAAACATCTAATGTTCACGATTTCTAGAAGTAGAAGAATCAGGTTACCTTGGTTACCAGGAGTAGAACCCCGCTTGCCTTAGCCCCCCTTTTTGGTTTGGGGGGTAAAGGCTTTTTTTCCCTTCTTCCATTGATTAGTCTTCCAAGTGGATGAACCATTACCCTATTGAAACCGTTGCATTACTACTACCTCTCCTCTTGTGCTTTTTTCTCAACCTTTATAGCCATGTGAACCATATCCTCCAATTCTACATAATGTTTGCAATTAAAACCACATTTTGGATTTCTCTATTCAACTCCACAAGAAACCTAACCATTGTAGCCTCTCTATCCTCCTCTACATTCGCCCTAATCATAGTGACTTCCATCTCCTTGAAATACTCATCTACATTTCGACTTCCCTACCTAAAAGTTTGCAACTTGTTATGCAATTTAACGATAGTAATAGTAGGCACAATCCGCTTTCTTCATCACTCTTTTCATCTCTTCCAAGACTCAAAAGGGGGCTTGCCATCCTTCTCCTATTCAAATTAGTTGATCCCACCACACTATAGCATAATCCGAAAATTCAATGGCAGCAAGTTTTACCCTTCTTTCTCCCATCATAATTGTGGGCAATCAAATACCATCTCCACCTTCTTCTCCCACTCTAAGTACGCCTCGGGATCATTTTTCCCTTGGAAAGGAGGAATCTTCATCTTTATGCTACTTAATTGATCATCCTCTCTATTTTCCTATCCCCTCTATCTTCCCAATCCCTAGTTCCCCTAATCTGACCACTAATCCTCTATAACTCCCGATAGAAGGCTCATCAAAGTCATCATCTGACATTTCAACTCCACCCCCGGTACTCTCCTAGAAAAGACTCTCCCTCTTACGCCATTGGAATACGTTTGTGGATTGCTCTAGTCTTTGCTCTACCGTCTCATGAAATTTTTTCCATTCCTTCTTAGAACATCTCCTTCATTTCTCCCCTCAATGCCTCAATTACTAACCTAGCATCAAACCTTCCCCTCTCACCTTCAAGGAAGTTTTTCTCAACATAGTTCCCGTAGAAAAGATTAGTACTAACACAAATATATATATAATTAAACCTCAGATACACTCCCTTACGTGTTTTTGCTCAAATGATGATATCCACAGTCACTCGTGTATTCTCACAAATAATGATGATATCAACTCGCCAATTTCCTCTTCTCAATTCTCTTGGAACTAACCCGAACTACACCAATTTCCTTCTATAGAATTCAAAACCACTCTAGGGTTCGTAAAATTTCTCTATTTTTCTATCCGAATATTTTTTTTTTTGTCTTGGTTGTTGCTCTTGATCACGTTTTTCTTTTTCTTTTCTTTTTCTTCTTTTTTTTTTGTCTGATTTTACTCTTTTTTTTTTTTTTTCAATCGCCTGTCGATATTACCATCAAAAAACAAAACAAAAATTTTGA